>CAXKVX010003276.1:0-22765 GCA_964058865.1 Eleocharis quinqueflora
TGGATCATGCAAGGGATAGTGCAAAAATACGCTATTCTAATTAGTGACATAAATAATGTTTATTTTTTTCTATTTTAAATAGTATGAAAATACTAGTGTTAACTTTTGACTATTTAGTGAAAATATTATTTGGATTGTAAATTTGAAATAGTGATGAAGGAAATGAAAAGTAATAATAATAATAATATAAAATAATGATATGATAATAATGATAAAAACATATTTAATAATAATATAATAACAAACATTAGAATATAAAAATTGTAATTATTATAATATAAAAACAACACGGACAATAATAAAGTAAATAATAAAATAAATCATAATAATAATAACAATGAAGATTATTATATTAAAAATAATATTAATAGTAACAATAATATAAAAATCAGAATAATGAAAATATTATATAACTATTATTATAATAATTACAATAATAATTACAATAATAATAATAATAATATTATTATTATTAGTACTGTGATGATGATTAGAATAGAATAAAATAATAATTTTGGTAATCTCAACATGTTCTATTTTGCTAATTCTATTATTTTGTTGAGTTAGCAAAATAATACTAATCCAATATTATCCACAATTTGTTATTCCTTGTTTTAGATCACATTTCGATTGGATAGCACCACTAACCAGAAAATAGTGTTATTCATAGTTAAATAAACATTGGTTGCTCACAATGATCGGCGTTCCAAATTTGTTGCATTGTTATATCTGAGTCGTAAAATATTATTTAAGAAACATATTTGATATTTTGTTTAAAACTGTTAAAATTACAAAATACAAGCACAAAAAATAAATGTAAGTATATTACATTGAAAACATATTTTAAGATAACATAATTAATAAAAAAATGGATAATTCTATTTGGATCAAATTAACTTGATTGCATTATTATTAATGATAAAATCAACTGAATTGCACACTTATTGATAAACATGAACGACTGTAATTGATGTGTGTTTAAAAGTTTTGTTGAAAACAAACTCACTCAAATGAATTTATATAAATTATTGGAACTTAATTTACATTTTGAAACAATCAAAATCATCTAGGAATGTTATAATAATATTACAATATTTTACTTAACGTGTCCTTAATAAAGTTTGGACCCGAATCATGAAAGACTCATATGCAAATTTAATAAAATAATGCGGATCATTTTTTAAAATATGTATCCATTGAACTATCAGATAATTATTTAAAATGTATTTATGAGAACATCAAAAAGTTAGAATAGAGGTGTTAAATTAATTAGTTATTCTCAAAACAAAATAGTAAAAGAAGAGAATGGGAGCTGATACGTAGATAACATATTTGATATCAACTATTGATATCGATTTTTATTATACACCTATAGTTGAGTTATCATGCACATTATTTGAGTTATTATGTATGTTATTTTTTGTAATGAAATAGTTATACATGTTGTCGATTTTATTATGCACCTTTAGTTGAGTTATCGTGCACATTATTTGAGTTATTATGCATGTTATTTTCTGTAATGAAATAATTATATATGTTATTTTTTGTACTGAATAGTTATGGTATAACATACATAAATAACTCAAATAATGTGCATAATAAAATCGATATCAATAGCTGATATCAAATGTGGTATCTACGAAACATTATCCAAGAAGAATAGCGCAAAGTGCAATACGAAGGAAGGGAAGGCATATAGCCTAGTCTTTTTAATTTGCTGTGTGTGCTGGAATTTTTTAAAGAAGCGCAACCATTTTCAATCAAAAGATACTCAAAACACCGAGAATTCGAGCTAGGGATATGCATGCGTACTTTTATTTTCCTCCTCTGAGTTCATATTTGATTAATAAAAGTAAAGTATCAATTAAAGAGAGAATCCTCAACATCACCATGACAGTATGACACCATCATGTAAAAATAGATTTTATCGATGAATCTTCACGAATCTCGATGTGCATCAGAGGGTCTAGATGCGCAAGCACGATGCATGCATAAGCACCATAGTTTTGCTCTAATCTTAAATGGCAATCCTTTTAAAATTTGGCACTATTATCTTTTCATTTATTAGCTTGAATACTAATTATAGATAATATCTAAATTTTATTTATTTAAAATAATTGTAGTATTATTTAGTAACTATATTAATTATAATTACATATATCCGAAATTATAATTAATCATCGCTACTCTTAAAATTCAAATTTGGCACTAAATTTTAATTTATATGTAAATGCACAATTTAAAATACCCAAATCTAGAAATCTGGAAAAAAAACATCATAATTTGCATGTCATACGACCGCAACATACTTCACAGTCAATTTAATTGATTTTGTGCCATTTTTGGAAAAAAAAAACAAGTTTCTCGCGGGCGTAAGATGTGGTTTTTACAGTCGCAAACTGTTCCTGCCAATTAAATTGTGTTTGCAGCTGGTAAAATAAAAAATTATTATGTTGCGGCCGCAAAACATCACCTGTGAGTTCAAGTTTGGTTGTTCCCAAAAACAGAGAGAAACTTATACTCAATTGCGATTGTACAATTAGACCTTGCGGACAAAATTGACTTGCATGTCAGTTCAATTTTGTTCTGTTTTGGAACAACTCAATCTGGATAATTTCTATTTAGAAACTAATTCATAAATTGTTGCATATCTTTCTAAATTCAATTTTCTTTGTCCAAATAATTATTTCAAACATTGATAAATCAATTTTTTTTAATAATACCAATTTTAAACCGCATAAAGACGAGAAATTTGACAAAATTCAAATTTCGATTAAAAATATTTAAAATAATTAAGTAACAAATACTAGAAAGCACAAAAATATTTGCAACAACTAAAAATGATATATTTCCAGAAAATATCTCAAAGGTGGCTCTGATATCACTTTTTGGTGCAACTCAAGAATTAAGGTTGAGTCATAATATCGAAATTCTAAGCTAAGCAATTGTAATTCAAATTTTGACTCCGTAAATTTATTTAAGACATAAATAAAATAGGAGCCGAAGTAATGCTTACTTTTCGTCTCTATGGTCTCCCTTGTACTCGTTTCTTGATCAAGGTGTCGTTAGAGATGGTTGGGCAACACCGCAGTATGTTAGTAGATCCTTCCAACTAACTTTTATACTAGTGAAAAGGGAGACCATAGAGACGTAATGGAGGAGAGAATGGAGGCTAATTCACAACACATGTGCCTAGAATATGATACCGATAATGCTTGAAGACCTTTTATACTTGGAAGCAATTTTCGGTGCTAATATTTTCTTCGAGATCATGAATGAACGAAGAAATAATTTTCTGTAATGGAGGGGAGAATGGAGGCTAATTCACAGCACATATGCCTAGAATATGATACCGATAATGCTTGAAGACCTAACACTTTTTATGCTAGTGAAAACGTATCATGCAAATATATCGTAATTAATGTCAAATATTCTTTGGAATATTTGTCTCTCCAATTCTTTTAAAAAATTATCATATTTACTATTGTAAACACGTTCTCTAAATTGGTATTGTTTGGAACACAATAGATATTGGCAAATAAAGTATGGTTTTTTTGCTTTGCGTAGGTCTCTCGCGATCACAATAATTCCCATTACGGTCGCAATTGACTTTGATCCAAACTTGACACGAAATCTGTCAAGTGTCTTGCGATCGCAAAAATGGGCTATTGCAGCCAATTGAACTGCTGAATTTTCAACAGATTCTTTCCAAGTCTCTCCTGATTCTTTGCGGCCACAAAGGGGCTCCTTGCGCCTGCCAGATAATTGTAGAGTTTTCTGTTTGCTTGGGCTTTGATCCAAATCAATTGTTCTATCTCAAACAATATTCCTAACTTTACATTAACATTAGTGTTAGTTTAATTTATAATAATCAGTCCATCAATAATTATAATTAATTCACATTGAATTCCACATGTATTCGTATCCAAAATATCAGCAAAATATGTATTATGCCCTTGTATAAATTAATCACATTTATGACATATCTTATATTACTCCTCATAATATTAGTGATAATATGTGATATATTAATCATATAACTCGTAGTCCAAACTATATTTATTAGATTTAACGTCTCATTTCCATCATCCAATACTCAGAGGTCATGGCCTCTTTAGTTTTTCTCTTTTTGGTGGGTTGAGCATCTTGATCCCGAGGTGCAGTTGCAATTGCACCAGGTCTTGAGTGTCATCCAAATGGATATTGATTTCAATTCTTTGTATTTCATCTGGGGTGAAATATGCATCCCTCATGCTACAAGAAATTAATTCTAAGAAATTTCAGTTATAAGCAATTTGTATCACAAAACCAACCAATTTAGTTCTAAGTAAGCAAGCAAGAAAAATATACTCATCATTTTCAGACAAATCATGCACAGACACTACATCATCTACACGCTATTTGCTTGACATATACATTAAACAGAACCAGAGAACCTGCATGCAAGTCGACAAAAAAAAAAGAAGAAACACCAATAAAGCAGAATCATTTAAAGAAATAAGATAAGCTACATTACCTTGAAAAACTAGAATTGCTTGATTGTTTACACACCTTATCTTTCTTGCTCGATCTTTCTCTTTCTCTCCTTCTGACTTTCTTTCTTTGTCTCTCTCTTTTTTCTGTTCTTTTTGTTTTTTCTCTCTGTCATTTTTTCATTCACTAGAGACATATATATGCTATAAACAAAGCCATAGATGAGGCGAAGAGGCCCTGATCCAAGGACTTGTAGTCTCGCAATAACCTAGCTACTGATAGTCTAAATCTTAACTTCTCCGATTTTGAACTATCAACTGAAATCATCAAGCACACTAGATGACTGAAAACAAGACAACAAACTTTGAAAACAAGGCTAGATTGTCAAAATTCGCCTAGGTTTAAGCTTATTTGGCAAATAAAATCATTACAAATCGTACTGCCACAGTATCACATCATGCATGAGTCGACATGCTGAGATTTCATTCGACTATGCTTGAGACATCGTGCAAGAGAGAGACATGTCAAAAGTCAGTCTTAGAGAGAGAGTGTAGGAGACAAAGAGAAAAAAGTGACAAAGGAGATAGCAAAGCAACGGTTTTGGGACAAGGAGCATTTAAGTCTCACATAATATCCTTATTTTTACTCTGCACTCTAAATTATTTTAGACTCATAGAATTCTAAACGTAAGACGGAATGAACGTAACGAAAGTGATCATTTGTGTTTACGTTGCGTTTAACTAAACACAACAAAATTCATTTGCGTCTTACGTTACGTTTAACAAATGCAACAAAAATCTCTTGCGCTTAACAGTGTCATCACGGCGAAAGAACATACAAAACGTTCAAAACGCAATTCGTTAACAGTCCTACTGTATGCATGATGCATCCCATGAATATTCTGGGTTAGGCTAATCTGGATTGTATGCGGAAATTTATAAAGCATTGCACATGGCCCAAATATCAAAGGGTACATGTTCAGATGGAGAAGAAATGCAGAAAAGGAGGAGCGTAAACCCAAATACGTCGACAGCCCAAAACTCAATGGTTTATTATTATTATTTTTTTTTTTGAGGAAAAGCCCGTAGGCAACTCAATGGTTTATTCAAATGTGTCTTGTAACTAATGCTGTGTATTAAATGTGTAAACTCATGTTATTCTTCTTCATGTATTTCTTATGTAATATTCTGCCATAGTTGGAATCAATGTATATCAAATTTAGAAATCAAACAATATTTTATTTATATCCATTGCGAATCCTATAAAACAAAATATTTTGGTTAGATATCAATAATAAACAAAGGAATCCTCATTTTGAAATATTAAATTTCCATTATATAAGTACTACTTGCGTTAGCTCATGTGTATGCCTCTTTCGTAAAAGAAAGGTAAAAAAAATGTATACATAATATAATAAATGCATATATATGTAAGAACCACAAAAACCATAAAAAAATTCATAAAGTTTTGACCTCAAAAGTAAAGATAATGAGTGACCCATTTGAAAATAGAAAAGTATAATCACACTTTCGTGAAATTTCCGAACTATATGTCCTGATCTAATTCATGTCATTCAACATGTATTTAGCATTGTGATTTAAGTCGGGATAGCCACGCAGAAAATATGACGACATCATTTAAGTCTCTTGTTGGTACAACTAGTGGACCGAATTAGTTAAGAAGTACGAAAATAAAGACAAAAAATAAAGTATTCTGCAAATTGAGAGATATATGTAATCAAAAGAATCACACTTGTGTATGTGGGAGATTATTGGAATTGAGACGTCAAATTTAATAAATAAAGTTTGGACTACGTGTTATATGATTAATATATCTCATACTGTCACTTATATTACGAGGAGTAATATCAGATGTGCAGTAAATGTGATTAATTTATACAAGACATAATAAGTATTTTGTTAAGATTCTGAATACGAATACATATGAAAAATTTAATGTTAATTAATTATAGAGTAAATCTATTGTCCCCCTGATTTGTGTCCCCCTCTCACGTCCCCCCGCGATAGCTATATAAAGAAATTAGAATTCCGACGGATTCAACGCTGTTCAAAATTTCTTTCCGATTCTTCTTTCTCCTTCTCTTCGGTTCTTTCTTTTCGCAAATTCCATTTATCGTTATCTCCATCAAAGCCTCTAACGAGACAGAGAGGAAGGAGGAAGGGACTACGTTATGAGACTCCTCTTTGGTTCTATCAGTGTTCTTTGTCAGTATCTCCAGCGACCGCCAGATTCAAATACAGTTGCTTCGTCGCCGAAGGGAGATCCTTGCTAGGGTTTGTTGAGGATCAAGGAAACATCTCATTTCATTGCTCTTCGTCTAACCCTTGCATCTCTTGCCAGTGCTCTGGATTTTTTTACCTTTCTCAATAAATTAATTTGTGTTATTTAGACGTAATTTTTTAGCTGGTGCGTAGTTTATGGATTGCAGAATTTTTCTTGTAATAACATAGTTGATTAGATTGAAACTTGATTGAGATTTCGTAATTGGACCACAACGAATTTGGAATAGTGATTTAGTAGCTCAGATTGGGTGTCAATAGCATTCTTTTGAGTTCATCTGGTGATTTTTTTGTTTCTTCGACATATTTGTTTTGCTTGAAAAAGTGACATCAGCCATCTAGCAATAGTAGCAATTATTTGCATTCAATTCTTATTTTTTCTTATAATTGGGAATTGGTGTGGTTCCACAAGTTTTTATAGCAGAACACACAAGTATCTATATTGTGACATCAAGTCTTTATATAACAGCAAGCAAATCTTTATATTTAAAAATGCAGCAAAACTGCTGTAAAATTGGAACATGCAAGTTTTTATATTATAATAATCAAATCTCTATATTGTGATAACTAAGTCTTTATATTACAACATGCAAGTCTTTATATTTATAAATGCAGCAACACTGCTGCAAAATTGAAATATTCAACTCTTTATATTATGGTTGGTTCTTCATTCATCAATATCATATTATAAGTTATATAATTACTTCAATATAGTTAGGTTTACATGTTCATCTTCATTTTTCTTCAAATATAAATAATTGGTACTGTAGTTATAATGAATTGGTTTTCAAATATAAAGACTTGATACTTCAAATATAAAGTCTTTTCATTATTTACTTTATAATGCAGATCCTGACACCACAAAGCACAATAGATAAGATGCAATCATTCAAATCACATTTTTTTAAGGAACAACTAGATCAGATTGTCTTTATTATAACTCCCAAGTCTTTATATTACAACTTCCAAATATCTAAATTACTACTTCCAAGTCTTTACATTATAACCCTCAAGTCTTTATAATACGACAAACAAATTTTTATGTTGTTAGTGGTTTATATTTTGAATTAATCAGACTTGTGTGAGGATCAATTTGAACTTGTTTGTTAGGAATCAACTTGTCTATATTAGAAATTCATACTCTTTATATTACAATGTTGATGTCTTTATATTAGAATTCTCAAGTCTGTATTATATGTGAAGCAAATTACTAACAACAGTGTTACGATAAATGCAGCCAAAATTGCAATAAAAATACAGGAAAATACAACAAAACTGCAACAAAATGCACCAAAAATGCAATACAATTGTTATACAAAAACAACAAAAAGCTAAAATTCAATACAATTGCAGAAAATAGCTAAAATGCAATCAATGACAGATTTATTAATTAACAACATTAATTGTGAAGCTATTAATGGAGAAGCCATTAATTATTACTACCATTAATGGCAGAGCCATTAATTAGCGCCATTAATGACAATGGTCATTAATTAGCGCCATTAATGACAGATCACCAATGATGCTAAGGTTGGCGGGAGAAATATACAAAAAAAGATGTAATGATTAGGTTCATTAATTGCTAAAATTATCATTAATAAATGAAGTTAGTTAGGGGGACGTCTAACTGTTAGCAGCTCCCTTAATTATAATTGTTAATGAATTGATTATGATTAATTAAACTTATACTAGTGTTAATGTAAAGTTAGAAATATTGCTTGGGCTAAACACAAAGGTTTTGGATCAAAGCCTACTCAAAACAAAAATTCTGCAATACTCCTACGGTCACAAGGGTGCCCCTTTGCGATCGCAAGAGATCAGTAGAGACTTGGAAAGGATCTGCTGAAAAATCTAGCAGTTTAATTGCGGCCGCAGTAGCCCATTTTTGTGACCTCAAGTGACTTGGCAGATTTTCTGTCAAATTTGGATCCAAGTCAATTGCGACTGTAATAAGTTTTATTGCGACCGCAAGAGACCTGCGTAGAGGCATAAAACCTTGCCTTATTTTGTCGATATCTTTCTAGATTGTGTTCCAAACAATTCCAGATTTGAGGAACGTATTTACAACAGTAAATATGATAATTTGGAAAAGAACTGGAGATAATATATTATGAAATATTTCAAAGAATATTTAGTATTAATTATTGTATATTTCCAAGATATGTTTTCACTAGTATAAAGGCGATGGGTCTCCAAGCATTACCGATATCGAATTTTAGGGCACATGTGCTGTTAATTGCCTCAACTTTCTCCTCCATTACATAAAGTTATTTCTTGGTACGTTCGTAACCTCAAAAATAATTTGGCACCATAAATTACTTGGAAGGATCCGCTAGCGCAACACGGTGGTTCTCGACCATCTCCAATGATGCCTGGATCAAGAGAAGTGTACATGGGAGATTGTAGGGATGGAAAGTAAGTAACACTTCCGCTCTCTTTATTTTAAATCTTAAATAATTGACGAAGGTTATAATTTGAACTGCAATTACTTAGATTAGAATTTCGTTATTGTGGCTTAAATTCTAACTATTAAATTGCACCAACATGTTATGCGATACAATTGCAGATGTATCGTGCGGCTTGATTTGTTAGGTGTTACTTGTTAAAATGAAAATTTTAATTCCTTAGTAAATTTTAGTATAAACAAAGTTTTAAACGGTTCATATCAACTATTTACACTTTAAAATTTGAGATATGTAATAGTGATCACGATAAGACTTATACTTGCATAAATATTATAGTCTCAATATAAATACCATCATGCCTCTTATTGAAATAGTCTAACTATATGAGTAAGGCTATGATGCTCCTAGAAGCACGAAGACGTTACGTGCTCCTAACTGGAAACATCCCTAATAACATTTAAATTTTTTTATCATGCTTAATAATTTTTTTATATTGATATATTATAGGGGTTTCTATTTTTATATTTTTTATATTAGTTTTGAATTTTTAAAAGTAATTTCAAAATAATAATAAAATAATTAATGTCTATACATAAAAATATGTCACACTAAAAAGTTCAAAACATGTACTTAAGTAGGACTGCAAGAAAAAATCGTAGTTCGTAATTCGTTCGAATTTGATTCGAGAAAAGTTCGAAATTAGTTCGTTCGATTTCAGTTCAAAATTAGTTTCAAATCGAATCAAACTAGTTCGAAATGGTTTTGAATCAAACTCAAAACTAGGGTCGGTTCGTTCAAGACTGTTCATGAACTAAAACAGTTCGAATCTTGAGAGATCTGAAACATGAGATGTTATCGAGACTATTGATATATATGTAGTACGTGCCACGAGTTCGTTCGAATTAGTATCAAATCAAATTCAAACTTGACAAAGTTCGTTCGAATGTTGTTCGCAAACTATATAGTTCGAATGTTGTTGATATTTTTCCCTTCCTTTTTCAGTTACATTATCTACTTCACTTTCATTTTCATTAGAGATAGTTAGTTCATGCATCTTTAATACCAGCATCCTCATCTTTATTCAGATACTCTCTAGTTAGTTCACAAACTCTCTTCATTGCCAACATCATACTCTTTGTTGAGATTTATGGCATTTGTATTAGTTTTAGTATGTTTCAGGTTTTAGGTTTTTTGTAGGGTCTTTAGTGTAATAGTGACATTATGAGTACTTTGAGGGACTAAAGTGCAAAAGAGTCTGTAACTCTATATATACCCAGCTGGGGTCATTAATGAAATATCCTTTTTGCTATAATTTCTACTCTCTTCACCCTCTTCAATTAGATAATATTCCTCATCTTCGTCATCTCATTTTACAACTTTTCGGTTGAGCAGCAAAAAATCCGTAGTTCGTAATTAGTTCGAGTTCGATTCGAATCAGTATCAAATCAAACTCAAACTTCACACAGTTCGTTCGAAACTTGTTCTATTTCAAATCAAACTAGTTCGAAATAATTTCAAATCAAACTCAAACATAAGCTAGTTCGTTCGAGTTCGAGTTCGATTCGTTTGCAGCCCTAACTTAAGAACTTTAAAAACAGTTAATATTTATTCCTTACAAAATTTTAATGTAAAAAAATTATTAATCATGATAAATTGAAATTTAAATATGATTAAAATAATTTTTAGTTAAATACACAGGAGGCCTTATGCTCTTATAAACATCCTAGCTTTACTTTTAACTATATATACCTTTGGTCATTACCCCTAAAGTGTTATATAACAACTTAGCACAAGTGCACAACAAACACACTAAATGAGCACAACTACTAAATGAGCAGAGAGATGCAAAAATATATTAACTCCTAAAATGAATATATTTTTGTCGTCACGTTAATAGTGAAATGTCCATCGCGCCTCTTATGAAATTTCACTTTTGTTGTTGCATAATCGGAAATTGGACATTCGTATCCGCATATCAGACATATCAATCATTCAGAAAGACAAATTAATGGTTCACATTAGAGAAAATAATTAATTAGAAAAATCAATTAATAACAGAGAACAACGACACGGCTACGAGAAGGAAAACCAGCATGACAAGAGCGGTGCAAAGAAATTCAGCAAAAATCAAACTTTTACAGAAACCGTAAGAAAATTTGCCACATTTATCCAATCGATCAAATAATAAATGACTTAGATCAAGACGGTAAAAAAATTTAACGATTCAAATTTAAGTGTCGGCATGTCCTTCAAACCTCATCGTGTTCCTCTTCCTATTTAATTCTTTGATAACTCTCCACGATTGTATTATGTATGTTGCTATGCTTGATAGTTCATTCTGGTCTCATCACCTTCATCTTCCTTTTTAATATAACTAATAGAAACTTCGAATATGTGGCACTGTATAATCTACAATAGAAATAAACAGTAAATGCTACAGTGAATTCATTGTTTTTCTACAGTGAATACACTGATCAATTTTTTTTAATTTTTTCCTTATTTTTTTATTTTTTTTCTATCGTCCAATTTTTCTTCCTTCACGCAGAGCGCAAGACTATACCTAGTGCTTTTAATCCTTCAATGTTGTTGATTTCAATTCTTATATATGGCTATCATTTTTCATATTATTATATTTCCTTTTTTCTTTTCTCACCAAAATCGCCTCCGTTTCACACACGAAAAAAATCTTCAAGTATTGCAAATCACTAGTTCAAGGTTGGAAGTCATCCAAGATTGGAAGGTATTGTTCATTCCTGATTTTCATATTTTATTTATTACTCATCTGCTAAGAATAAATAGTTGTTATTTTTGTTCTATATTTAATTGCTTTGTGAATATGAATTTTTTTAATTAAATCTTAGTTTTACAATTAGAAAATTAATGACATAGATGTTAATTAGATGATATCTAATATTTTTTTATTCTATGATTTCTATTTGCAATATGATTGTTACTATTGAATGCCATAATTCTGATACTTTCTGTTGTTTCTTTTTATCATTTACATAATTGAGCAATACTATCAGCTTCTCCGACTGAGGATCAAGGTAAGACTTAATTTTAATTTTATTTTTGCATGTTTCAGACAATAAAAATAGAATATAATTGTTGAGTTTAATAAAAAAGATAAAAAAATGCAGGAAAAAATAATAAACTCTTGGTTTCCTATTTTAATGATATCTTTAAGGTCAAATCAAATTATATGATATATGCGAGATTATTCATCATTTAACAATATATGACTCTTATTTTCATATTATTATTTTTTCTTTTCCCTTTTCTCACAAAAATCGCCTCTGTTACACACATATAAAAAGTTCTTCAAATATTGCAAATCACTGGTTCAAAGTTAGAAGGTATTGTTCATCCTAATTTTCATATATTGTTTATTATTCATCTCCTAAGAATAAATAATTGTTATTTTTCTGTATTTAATTGCTTTGTAAATCAAAATTTCTTTTTTTATTTAAATCTTAGATTTATAATTAGAAAATTAATGACAATGATGTTAATCAGATGTATCTAATATTTTAGTACTCTATGATTTTTATTTGCAATATGATTGTTATTATTCAATATAATAATCTTGACATTTTTGTTGTTTATTTTTATCATTTTCAGTATTATCAACTTATTCGACTGAGATCAAGATAAGACATAAAGTTGTTTTTGCATGTTTCAAACAATAAAAATAAAAACTAATTGTTGAGTTTAATAAAGAAAATAGAAAAATGCAAGAAAACTTAATAAATTCTTGATTTTCTGTTTTGCTCATGAAATATTATTTTTAAAATCAAAATTCAATTATATGATATATACGTGTTTTTCATGTGTTAACTATACATGATTTAACAAAATAAAAATATCTTTGAAAGGTGGCGCAGCCGCGCTGCTGAGTTATAATTAGATATAAAAAAAGATGTATGTGATATATTAATATCAATGTATCAATCAACTGAAATTTCTTTCCAAAGACTAATAACAACGTTTCCATATTTGAATAGTCTCCATATGACTCGTTTATGTAACTTTGTTTCTTTGTTAAAAAAAAACAATAAATTGATTTCTGAACTAGCTCAACTGACTTGCTACGAAACGAAAATAATAATAAATACTAGAGGAAAAACACTATTACTTGAACAGTTTTCAAGAAAATGGACTTTTCATACAAGAAAAAAAAGAGACTTTTCAACCCCGGGTCGTTTGATACTTTGATTAGTCCCCTTTAACAGTTGAGTCCGTATCTGCTGTTATTTTTGGGATAACAGAATTTTGTTGTTCTCTGATTCGATCGTTCAGATTTTTACGCAGATGAACGGACGGTTCAGATGGACTGTACGAGATCCGATGTATTATATATTTTAACCGTTAGATCAAAAATAGACGGTCAGATCTGATGATAACTGGATCCTGTTATCTCCCAGAATAACCGCAGATATGATTCCTTAACAGTTTTTGTGAAAAAAAATGTTTAACTCTCCACTCGTTAATTTGTATATTCTGCTTTGCTAACGTTCCGCTCCTGTAAAAATTTATTTTAATCCTGTAAGTATTTATATTAGAATTTTGTTGTATTTTTTCAGTTTGCTGTAATTTTTTTATTTTGTTGTAAAATTCTAATTTTGCTTTTTTTTTTTATTTTGCTGCAAGATTCCAATTTTGTTACAAAATTACTGCAATGTTTGCTGTACTATAAAAATTTGCAGGTTATAATATGAAGACTTACAGCTTCTAATATAAAGACTTGTAGATTTTAATATAAAAACTTGCACGTTTCAATATAAAAACTTGTTATAATACAGAAACATTTTTGTTTCAATATAAAAATATAAACCAACATCCCACTCTGTTTGCAATTGTAACATCAACTCACTTTTTTTATTATTCTCGTTAATCCCTCAAACAACTTGATGGCAAGATATGAGATCAAATACTCATCAAACGCATATGCAATTAGCAACATAATCATCTCATTTTCTCTAGAGCTGCTACTGTTTCCTGTTTTTTTTTTTTTTTATAAACAAAAAGGATGTAGATTCACGACAAAGAAGGCATGTTGATTTTATTAGCTTGATCTAGCTATCCATGCAACTTTTATGAAATGAATGCCCACAATGTAGTATTATCTCCTCGGGAAGGTGGAGATATTATAATTACTTTTAATAATTTAAAAATAACATTTTAAATGCAGATGCAATTTTTTTGCTTGTCAGCACCAGGAGATTACAGAAGATGGCAGAGCTCCGCCACTTGTCTCGGCCTTGATTTTTTCATTTCAATTTTGATTTTTACATCGATTTAAAGTGTTCTAAAGATTGGGTTTGGTTTTGTCAAGATTCAAAAGCATGTTTGTATTGATTTCAACCTTTAAATTGATATAAACAATTGAATTTATCGAATTTAACTCACTATTGGCTGGTTCGAGTTGAACAGTGGAGGTTTAAGTTCAATTTTGATTTTTAAATGCTTAATTTAATTTCTATTGGTACAAAGAGCTCATACAAACATGTTATAATATAAGGCAAGCATTTATTTGGATTAGCCATGATTATTTTGAATTTGGTTCAGTTTAATTGTTTTTTCTAGTCAATTTCAAGACTGGTTAAGGATTTCATGGCTAACCAAGACCTTGAATCATCAGAGAAGCATCTTAATATCCTTCTAAGCATCATACAAACATCATACAATAATTCCAAATCAAGCTCAAGCTTAAAGTTCAAGTTTTGATTCAATTCAGTTCAATTTAAAGTTCAGCTCAGCACTAGACTTTTACTAATGCACAACATGGAATTGAATTCATGAAAAGAACTTTGTTCATTGATTTTGTTTATTTTAGATGTTTGTTTCAATGACTGGAAGGTATCAAAGCTTGAAGAGATCAGGGAAAAACTTAAACATGATTCAATATGGGCACTGGAGGCTTATGTACACAATGCACATTTACAAAAGAGTTTTATTTGATTTTCAAACTTGAATTTCTTAAAATATGTACAAAGGACATATAATTTGAAGATGAAAACTTGAAAGTATACATTTCAATCTGCAAAATTCACGAACTAATGCCACGACATCCATATAGCATTTTCGCATGTCATGAGGGCCCCCAATGAATAAAGAAGGCAAGACAGTTCGTTACTCGAGTCTATTTGATTATGTTTCTCGAGCATTGATGCTATCTACTATACTTTGGTAAAGATTTGATCAATTTTGTCTTGGTTCCTATGATGGAAAAACAAACGATATGATTAGATCTTGATTTATGTATCCACACTAAATTGTTGTAGCAATCTTGGCCCAACAAAAGAAGGTTGGTATCTCTACGTGTCTGAAACTTGCATGCATAATATGTCCGCATTGATATTGTTTGTATTGCCTTCCGTGGAAATGACTCTAATATAAATATATATTATACTTCAAAACACTAATCAACTTTGATAGATTACTTACTGTATTTAAAATGAAGAAATAGATGTGTAACAATCATACCTGAATCATTTTCTCTATTATCATCTCCATGATCTATGATTTTTGCTCATTTTTTTGCTATATTATTGTACCATCAAAGTTTTCCATTGGGAACAATAAAGGATAACAAAATGGATCATAACATCCATCATATTCCTGAATTCATTCAGATAATTTTGTCGATCGTAGATAATGATATTTCTATCAAATGCAGTGATGTTATCATATCTTCATCCAGATTGCAACAACCTAATTACATAATGAAGATGTGTTCAAGACATATCTTTTTTTTACAAAAATAGTGAAAAAAAATGTAAACACGATAAAACTAATAAATGTACACACAAAAAAAATTATGTGAACACCATACCTCATTTGAATTTGGATTGTAATATGTTCTTTGGTCAAGCTGTGTTGAGGCATTGAATGCATCTAAATGTTTTCACATAGCGATTATTGGTAAAAAATACCCCTCAACCTCATAACAATGGGTCGTTCAAAGACTCCGCTTAGCATGAAGTCTAAGTTGAATTTCTTCCTGAACATCGTAAAAGTATAGTTGTAGATACTTGGGTATACCATCTCTAGAGAATAATTGATCTAATATGTGATACACTCCTCTATTAGCTCGAAAAGTATACACTCTTGACGTCATGTTACTCATTGTCTCATCTAATTTTTCCCCCATTGAAGCAAATGAGAAGTCGGTATTGTACGAACGCACATCATACCTGAATTTCTTCCCATATTCCTCTTACATTGTAAAGAGATAGAACAGGCCATCAGGGATCTCTAACGGTGCCAGTTGTGTCTTGCCATTCATGCAACAAAAGACGAGATTTCATATTGAAATTCTTCCACAATGAGGGCAATTGGGATACCTCTTTGATATATGATGCGTTGTTGGTAGACCTTCATATATAAAATTGCACGAATCGTATTAAAGGCTAGAATCGTCTGCACATTATTTGATTTTCTTTGGTCGTATGGTAGACCATCATCTACCACATACAACTCACCAAATAAAATGATAAATCTTATTCCTAATAAATGAATGATTTTAATAACAATTGTATATTTAATAAATTTAATAAAAGAGCTTCATACCATCTGATACGGTCTATCTGGGAGATAGCCCGTAGGAGTTTTTAGGCTGAGGTAGGTGGAAAGCAGTTAAACGAAGGGTTTAACTGCCTGACTTGGCTTGGGTGATTCTCTTGTATATTCAATGGTACTTGAGATGTCATGCCCTTCTGTGATGGATGTGAACGTATTTATACTCAGTAATGTCGACTTGTTACAAGTATCAATCGTGGGTAGTTATTTAGGTCGTGCTATAGTGGCCATATGTAAGAGGTGGTTCAATTCGGATGCTATTTTTGGGATTCACTATTTTGGGTTAGTCTATTTCGAGAGGTGCCTTTTATACTCATGAGCTAATTCGAGTACTTACATGCTTCTCTGGGCCTTCCGAGAAGTGCTAGCTCATGGGCCTTTGGTAATTGGGCTATTGGCAAAATGGCCTTTCACCATCTAATACATTTGCTAACGCAATCATCAAATGATATATCTGTAATGGTTTTTTGTGATGTCTGATTGGAATTTCTACATTGCCTTCTATGACCTACATGGTCAATCACAACCATATATTCTTCATTAAAGAAAACAAAGGAGAATCACATGTGAAGTGGATGATTTAGCATTTTCACCATATGAAGTGTTTGGCGTTGTGTTTTCACAGCTACGCTATTCATTCGACTCTTCTATTGATATTCGAGAAGAAAGTACTCTTTTACGTCTACCTGCTGCATCTTAAAAATAAAAAATGAAATTACAAATAAACTACACAGTAGTTAGCTCATAATATAACTTAATTAATTATTGATATAGACTAAGGGCACATATCTGTTCATTATATATGGTAGGTTTGGGTTATTTGGAGGTGTTTTTAGGCTTGATTAAGCATGATCAAAGCTTGATCAATGGGGATGGATGTTGTCAAATTTGGTCAAATATGAAGAATGGTGCATGAGGAGGTGTATAAGGATGCTTGAAGAAGGGGGAATGATTTGAATATGCCTTTTGTTCATTGGACCATTCTAATGAGTTATTACTATTCTAACCTTTCTAGAATCAATATGGGCCTTATATTAAAAGATTCAGATTGTAATTTCACATTGAATGCTAAGGCTTGGCTATATATTTTAAAATCCTTCTCATTCCATCTCATTTGATTGATCCACCTTCTCTCTCCTCACTTTGATCGCTCTCTCTTCTTCTCTTCAATCTTTAGCCGGCGGCTTCGAAGGCAGCTACCTTACCCCTAGGCCGACCTAGGCGGTGCACCACCTCCCCTCCACCCACTACTACCTCCCTAGTTGTGTGCCACCTTGGCTGGCCAGCAGTTCCTCCACTAAGCCGAGATCACTCAAGGAGGTTGAGACACCTCTTCTCATGGTCGATCGGGTCTTAATTTGATTATTTCTCTTTGATCCTTCTTTCCTCCATCTTTCGATACTGACTATCGAAACATTTTATTATGGGCATTGTTTGAGTTATTATGCACATTATTTGAGTTATTATGCATATTATTTTTGCACTGAAAAAGTTATTACAAATGTTAACAACATAACATGCAGAATAACTCAAATAACACGCATAACTATTTCGGTACAAAAAATAACATGCATAACTATTTCAGTACAAAAAATAGCATACATAACAACTCAAATATGGTGCATAATAAAACAAATAAAGCTCATAATAACATCTGCGTATCAACTTCCATGAAAGAACTGTTCAGAATAAAATAAATAAAAAAGAAGCTGCAGCGAAAAGAAACACGTCATGCAGAACAGTCAATATTTTTTTTTTTTTGAAGGTGGGAGAACAGTCAATATTATTTTTTTTGATGGTGGGAGAACAGTCAATATTTAGAGCACTTAACACAAACGCCTGAGCGGTGCCTTAATTATCTTCCTGTCCCCTTCTGAATATTTTTCTCCTCTCTCTCTCCCTTTTAAGACTTAGCAGGATCGACAACAATTTGCCATCGGGGATTGCAAGTGTTATTGAACTTTTAGAGACAATGCTGCTGAGTTCTTTGTCGCTGTTTAGTCGATCCAGTGTTCCTCAATTTTCGAACCCTCTGGTTCCAAGAGATAGCAGAAGACATGTACATAGATCATCATCCCTGTTCCGAACCTCAGGTTGGTGTTTCTTTAATACTTTATTTATGCTAATTTGGGGCTGTTCTATTTGATAAGATAGACAAAAATGCTAGTTCGTTATTTTATTTTTTTAAATCAGTGGGAACCGCCACCTTTTCATTTTAAAACTAAAACTAAGACCTCACTAGACTCCTGTATGGAATTTTTGCATAGAGGGTTAGAGAAGCAACATTTTTTACAGATAAGGCCAACTTCCCCTCAAAATATCACAGAGGATCAAAGACATAACTATTAGTTGCGTTCCTAAAGTGTAAAATTTGTATTGAAATCTTAAGAAAAATGCACGAAAGTTGAAAAAAATTAGAGGCGCAAGTAATACTTCTGTCTTTGATTCTCTGTGAAATTTTTAGAGTAACTTTGATTCTATCTATTGAAATTTTTTGTTTTGTGGCCCTTTATTAAAATTTCCCCCTGTATTGGCATCTATCTATATCTATATGATCCCTTCTTACTTACAAGTAACTGCACCGGTACCTTTTTATCTATTGTACCAGTGCCTTAATCCTATATAGCTCTTCAAATAAACGACACAAGCAAACTAATTCTGTTGAAATCTATTTATAAGATATATTTAGTATTTTATAAGATATGATTAACATATAGTGAGATTGTTTTAGTACCTTAGATAGATTTGTTAGTATCTTTGTTATTCTGCTAAGATTCTCTAGTTATTACTTTCTTAATAATGCTATTTGTATCCCTATAAATGTATAAGCTAGAAGTGGAAATAAAAACAATTAAATTCCTCAAATTTCTATTTGATATCAGAGCTAGCATAAAACATGAACCTAACCTTGGGGGCTGCTGGCTGCACATAGATTGATCGTTACTTGGTGCCTCGTGTGTCGTTGTCTCGCGCACCTCGTATGTGGGCTGCAGGCGAGCACGTGCATCGTGAAGGTGTGGTGACGAGTGGAGTTGCCAAGTTCTACTTCACGATTGGCACCACGATTGGTGGCAATCTTGTGGTGTCGAGTAGAGATCGCCAATTGCTCATAGCGATCCAACTGGTTTTCTCTTTGTAACGATTATGTTCTTCCTTAAGTCCAACTGGTTGTCTCTCATAGCGATCCAACTGGTTGTCTCTCATAGCGATCCAACTGGAGATCGCCAATTTTTGCTTTACTAATCGATTATGTCCTTTTTAAATCCTCTCCGTAACGTTTTGTTTTATTGTTGATTAAAACGAAAAACAAAAAATGTTGAAAGTATGTACAAGTTTGTCGAGGGTACAATTCTCGAATGTTAAAAATCGTGATCGCGGAGCGCACAGTCTGAGTTTGATATTGTGTAGAAGATCAGAAAGTAGGTGTGAGTTGTGTGATTGGAGGAGGGATATCAAGTACGAGTTGGAGAGATGGAAGCAATTTTCAAGAAATTAGACAATGAAGAGATGAAGACTTTGATCAAATAAAAAGAAGTTGGTGAAGACTTAGACGAGTGGTGAAGACTATGATTAGTGATTTTAATTTCAAGTGCTATCAAGACAATTTCAAGACAAGCTCAACTTGCGCATCACACAATGAGTTTGAGGGGGGTGTATTAGGATTAGTAAAGTTGTTAGTTAGTTACTAACATACAATAATAGTGTCTAAGTTCTATGTATTCAATTACAATAAATGCTATATATATGCCTATGTAAACCTTGATTAGAATCAATCTAATACGATTCATTTTCCTAAATTACTCTTTCTTTCTCTATTCTATCATCATGACTACTGACCAATAAAATGCAGTTGTTTAGTTCTAATATAGGTGTGAACTAATGATTGGTGTTTGTCACTAAAGTAACAATTATTTCTATCTAGCCAGCATAGCCAAAGAACAATAGCTGCTATCACACCATAAATTGTATTATCAGCAGGGGCGAAGCTACCTGGAAAAAAAAAATCAAAATTGATCATTTAACTAGAAAAAAATTCTAAAAAATAGACTTATAATTTGAATCTTTTTTAAAATATTAATGATTTTGAAAATGTTGAACAAAATTTTTCTGGATCCGTCTGATTATCAAAATTCCTTATTTGAGTATTAGATCAAAGAGATGTTGTAGCTTTCGCTTGAGGGATCGTCTTCTCCCTCGAGCACTGTCACGATTTGTGACCCAAACCTTGACACTACACTAAAACTGTTTCTGCGATCTCTTGCAAAATGTCCTTTTTCACCACATCCGAAGCATCTGTCGCTTTTTCCTTTCACGATTTTGAATTTATGCAGGACAAGCCGGTTATTTTAGATCTGATCGCCATTAGATCTGTGATCTCCTCTTGGTGTTTCTATACGATCAGACTGCCTATCGACCCCACTCAACAATGCCTCTTTCTAAGGTTCATCTTTCTTACTGTGCATCGAATTATCTAGTAACTGTTGTAAGAGAGAAATCGCTTTTCGAACGCTAATTGAATCCACATTCGCTCCAGTTATTCGCTCTGTTGAGCTTGATTTCGCCATTGATGGACCTTGCGGCCCATCTCTTGCGGGTCACAATTCACCTTCAAAATCGCATTATTTTTTTCTCTTTCTTGAATTATTGACAAGTCTAAAAATGGATAATGCTAATTCGTTATATAACATAGTTAATTTAATTATTTAACGTCAGCCATATTCCTTTTTTGGAGAAATTGGTTTTTTGCCTCACATTTTATTGCCACTCTTCAAAATGCCATCAATTTTTTTCTAACTGTTAATTTGCCACTAATTCTGAAATTGACTTTCTTTTTGCCATTATTCTGATTTTAGCTTAATTAAAAAATAAACAAATATATTAATTCCTATTTTACCCCTGTCAGAAAATTTTATTTTTTTTATTTTTGCAACAGAGATTTTCATTCGACTCATCGTAACCTCCCACTCGACTCGTCGCCACCACCCTACCTACTCTCTTCGCCTCAGACTCCTCTCCTCTCCTCTTCTATCTCTCCGACATTCGTGAAAAAAGAGAAAATTGAGCAAATCTTAGCTTCTTCGTTCGAGTTGGAGCAAGCACTAGCTTCGTTCGATTCGTCAGATAGCATTTTGTTTGCTTGCTAGTAATGAAGAAAGCATTGCTTGTCTCTTCTTGCTGTCCATGAGGTGGTTACTCTTATTGATGGTCAAGAATCATCATTAGAAAAGTGTTGATCACAGAAGATGTGAAACTGTTTTTTTATTACTGTCACTTTATGAGCAGATTGTGAGTGTCACTGGTACCACTGTTGGTACCATTTTTATACACTAAGTTGCATGGAATGGAGCCTAATCAATAGACAATTGAGCCCCCCATTGACACAAGAAAGTTTTAATTATTGTAAATGAACAATTCCATCTAATTTTTTTGCACATTCAGTTGAAAAGTTATTTGATGCACATCAATCATTTGAATTTTGATGAATATCAATCCAGCTGTGGCGTACATATATTGTTTATTTGAAATCGAAATATAGATACATTTATGGCATGCATATTTTTCCTTCTTAAGAAACAATCTCTTTATATCCAACTACACCACCAATTCATTCATAAATCTTCTTCCTTGATAAGTGAAAAGGCAGAAAATTACTCGCATAATCAAACAATTGCAAATGCAATAGAAACATAATTATTATACGATCAGCAATCCTTTATAAAGACAACACAACAATACAGATTCAGATGCTAAGACCTAACATAAATTCAAAAATATTAGAATAGAATATTGTGATCCTAAAACTGCACTTTGCATCTAACTGTACTAATGAGTATTAAAATAGAAAATTCATTATCTATTTCTCAACTGAGAAATTCAAGAAAGCCAAAATATCCATTATAACAACAAAATACCAGTACAACAACAAAATACAAGTGCCAATTTTGCCCCTTACAACAAAATACCGTTTCCAAAATCATTCTCTATATCTGACACTGTTTTGTGCTC
>CAXKVX010003277.1:0-20328 GCA_964058865.1 Eleocharis quinqueflora
TGCAACAACACTGCTGCAAAATTGGGATATTCAACTCTTTATATTATGATTGGTTCTTCATTCATCAATACCATATTGTAAGTTATATAATTACTTCAATATAGTTAGGTCTACATGTTCATCTCCATTTTTCTTCAAATATAAATAGTTGGTACTGTAGTTATAAAGACTTGGTTTTCAAATATAAAGACTTGATACTTCAAATATAAAGTATTTTCATTATTTACTTTATAATGCAGATCCTGACACCACAAAGCACAATAGACAAGATGCAATCATTCAAACCGCATTTTTTTAATGAACAACTAGATCAGATTGTCTTTATTATAACTCCCAAGTCTTTATATTATAACTTTCAAGTCTTTAAATTACTACTTCCAAGTCTTTACATTATAACCCTCAAGTCTTTATAATACGACAAACAAACTTTTATGTTGTTAGTGGTTTATATTTGAATTAATCAGACTAGTGTGAGGATCAATTTGAACTTGTTTGTTAGAAATCAACTTGTCTATATTAGAAATTCATACTCTTTATATTACAATGTTGATGTCTTTATATTAGAATTCTCAAGTCTTTATAATATGTGAAGCAAATTACTAACAACGTGTAACCATAAATGCAGCAAAAATTGCAATAAAAATGCAAAAAATGCAATAAAAATACATAAAAATGCAACAAAACTGCAATAAATGCACAAAAAATGCAATACAATTGTTATACAAAAACAACAAAAACAAGAAAAAGCTAAAATTCAATACAATTGCAGCACATTCAACAATTGCAGAGAAATAGCAAAAATGCAATCAATGACAGATTTATTAATTAGCAGCATTAATTGTGAAGCTTTTAATGACAGAGCCACTAATTACTACTACCATTAATGGCGGAGCCATGCATTAATTAGCGCCATTAATGACAGTGGTCATTAATTAGCGCCATTAATGACAGTGGTCATTAATTAGCGCCATTAATGACAGATCATCAATGACGCTAAGGTTGGCGGGAGAAAAAAATACAAAAAAGATGTAATGATTAGTTTCATTAATTGCTAAAATTATCATTAATTAATGAAGTTAGTTAGGGGGGCTTCTAAGGGGGACGCCTAAGGGGGGACTGTTAGCAGCTCCCTAGTATATATTAATTAGCTAAAGCTGCCAAATCCTATCTAGTGTAATGGTGAGGCACAAGATTTTTATGGAAAATGTCTGGGGTTCAAGCTTCACTAGGAGCTACTTTTAAAGAGATTTTTCAAGTTTATTTTCTGATTTGTTTGTGGGTGTGTATGTTGTAAGCCTACGAACAATGAATAAAAAAATAACTAAAGCAACTCTTTTTCAACATTCTCTTTAGCTTTGTCAGTGATTGATCTAGAACTATATTAGTGCACTAGAAGGTTGAACCTCCAATTATTATAATATTCAATGTTTAATTTTTCTATTATTTTGCTTATGAGTTTTTTTAGGTTTGACACTGCTTTGCTTGGAGACAATACCAAGAGAATGTTTTTCTTTTTTTTTTAGAAAAAATGATAATCATGTCCTCAATTTTATAAATTGATCATGAAAGTGATTCAAGTATCTTATAATTATTTGGATTAGAGTTAGATACATTAATGAGTGCATCATTTGATTGTGTATTCATAATTTCAACTATTGGATCATTAAATGACACTTTCTCTCTTTAAGATTCAATTATTTATTTTTTCTCTTTTCATGCAATTTAAGAAGAGAGTTAATATAATTCAATGATTCAATGATTTAAATCATGAATGCACAATTACACACTCATGAATGTACTTAATCTCCTCCTCAATTATTTATGTACAAGAGGTTGCAAGAGATTATAAAAAGAATTAAAAGAAAGAAAGAAAGAAAAAAAGAAAGTGATGCGAGATAATGATGAAGGTTGATTCAGAGATAACATAATCTCCACATGTACGACTTTTGTTTAGGAAAATATTTCGACAATATGCTTATCGATATGCATGTCACTTTGCATGTTAAAAGAGTTATTACATATGTTATTTGAATTAGTATGCATGTTATTTTGTACTAGAAAAGTTATTATGCATGTTATTTGAGTTGTTATTCATGTTAAGAAAATAATATGCATAATTATTTTTTTAGTACAAAATAACTTTCATAATAACTTAAAGGGTCCGTTTACAGTGCCTCCAGCATTGTCCCATCATTTCTCCCACTTATACTGTGACGTGGATTCCACACGGGTCTTATGCTTTGACTTTAGGGGGTCTCTTCTTTCGAGCATTGACTTGGAGCATTGGATACATTTTCTAACTCAAATAACATACAAAGCGACATGCGTATCGATGAGCGTATCGCTATATCAGCTCTCTTTGTTGAATGCAGTAATTCATGTGTTTGAATGTAGCAGCTCTATTATTCTATGTAGTTTCAGAACTTCACCATTATGAAAAAAAACCTTTTTTTGTTTGGAAAGAGAGCAGAAGCGAACACTTCTATAATTTTATTAGCAACCACTACTCAAATTGGTACCACAGGCATCCTAAGGATCCGAATCTGCTACTCATATTTGAGACGAGCAGGGTCGTGCTCTGCTAGATCCGACCGTCACGGATTGATCGATCGTTACGGACAGCTGTGATTTGATTCAGAGGACATATGCTTTAGCCGTTAAATACGTTTTAAACGGTCCAGATCGAGACAAGCAGAAAACGAGGAGAGATTATACGAGCATCAGATTTGGTTTCGGCATCCTAAGGACATTATAACTGTTTCAAATTCCAAATTAAAAGACATTTGTTTATGAAGCTGATCATCTTAGCTACACATGAAATGTTACTGTAAGACTTTCAGTCAGTACCTAAATTATTTTATTGCAGTGTTTAGGGCTGGGCAAATAACTCGCGACTTGTGACTCACTCACAACTCGCTCGGATAACAGCTCGGATAAACTTGCTCAGAATCAACTCGAGCCAAATCCAGCTCGAATACTATTCGAGTCGAGTTCGAGTCAGGTATGACTCGCTCAGTGACTCGAATACCCGACTCGTATATGGACCTTCGTATATGGGCCTTCCTAATTTAGTTAGCATATTGTCCAGTTTAAGTTATTTGGTCCTTCCTAATTTAGTTGTTATTTTAGCTTATGCTTATTATGAGTTGCTAATTAGCTGATATGTGAGTTGAGTTATTTGAGTTGATGATTTGAGCTCAGTTGAGCTATTTTGAGTTATTCAAACTATAAAAGAAACATGTTAATTGAGCTGAATGCGAGTTGGCTCGAGTAAAATCCGAGTTGAGTACGAATTGACATTTGAACTCGAATGTGACTTGATTACTCGAATCAACTCAGCTCGAATAACTATCAAGTTGAGTTCGAATTAGGATCGGTTCACTCGAACTCGACTCAATGAAGAGTCCTAACAATGTTACAAAGGATGAAGGAGAATAACAGTTTATCATCTATTTATAAATTGGTTTTTCTACAATGCGTGGACATTAACTAATCAAGGTTACTATGACAAAAAAATAAAAAAGAAACAAGGTCTGTACAGCTGGAATGTCAGAATTTACACTTCAACCCCCAAAAAAAAGAAAACAATAATATCGAATATCGAAATTGCTTTCTTAATCTACACTTCGTCTCGGAATCTTCTACAACAACAAGAAACATATTTAGAATTTTCGTCAGAAAGAAAGATTTACAATTTTTTTCAAAAATAATAAAATGAGACAAAATTTCAAATTATAAATATATTTTTCAAAAAAATATCAAATTAGATAAATATATAAGAAATATTTTGAAAAAAAATTCAGAAAAAGACGACCGCCCCTCCTGAACCTTACCAGCTCTGTCCCTGACAACAACACTACTCTTAGCTCTCTTCTTCCTTGCCATGACCTCTTCATCCTCTTCCCTTTCAGTTCCACTATCCTTGCCATGACCTCTTCATCTAGGTCTTCACACTCATGAGATCCATTATCTGAGATGCACTACTTCAATTCTCATGGTCATGGTTTTCTTCTGGATACTCTTAACTCTTCCGCTAGATCCACCTTTTGTACTATTATAATCCTGAAGTCCCTAGACATGCTTCACTTTGCATGCCGCATTAGGTCGACCTTCATGATTTTTGTTAGCTTGATGAGGTACATTTCATAATCTTGAATGTAGAAAATTAGGTATGGAATGCATTTGCTCTCTCTCTTGATCTTGTTCAAGGCTCCCTTAGCAGGTACGCTTTCTCCTGTTTTTGACAACAAAATAAAAATATACAACAACATTAGCGAGGCCTTTTAGGCCCAAACAATAAGAATAGACTAGAAATGAAACTCAATCATCATAATTGTAAAAATATAAATAATAATAATAACTATGTTATAAATTCTAAGAGTCTAAATAATTTCCTACGTCTCTAATCGTGATGAAAAGTTGAACAACTCTCTCAGTATCAATTCTAACATAGGTCATGGTTCTGGTACGTATATTGTTAATTTCCACGCATTCCTATCTGAGACCAATTCTTTAGAGACGTTTCATGCCTCAAGTACTTTTTTACTGTTTCATCCCATATTAATTTTGGTCGACCCCTACTTCTTATGCTATCGACACGACTCAGAACTCTACTACGTACCGGTGCTTCAGAAGGTCTTCGTTGCACATGTCCATACCATCTCAAGTGATGTTGGACAAGCTTCTCTTCAATCGATGCAACTCCGACCTTGCAACATATATCATTATTTCTAATACGATATCTTCTTGTATGACCACATATTCATCGCAACATACGCATCTCTGTCACACTCATCTTCTGAATGTGTTGTACTTTAGTAGCTCAGAATTATGCATCGTACAACATTACTTGTCTAATCGCCATCCTATATAACTTACATTTAAGTTTTGTGGAAATTTTGTATCACATATATAGGATATCAAATGTTTGTCGTCATTTTATCCAATCCGCTCTTATTCTATGGATGATATATTCATCAATCTCGTCATCACTCTGTATGATCGATCTCAAATATCGAAATGTGTCATTTTTGGGCACCACTTGTCCATCCAAACTAACATCTCCATATTATGATCGAATTCATTTGATGTTACACTTCATATACTCGATTTTAGTCCTACTAAGTTCAAAATATTTTGATTCCAAAGTTTGTCTCCACAACTCTAGTTTTCTACCAATGCCTACATTACTTTCTTCAATCAAAACTATATCGTCAGCAAAGAGCATGCATCAAAGTATATCTCCTTGTATGTTTTTCATGATCTTGTCCATCACTAAGGTGAAGATGTAAGAACTCATGACTGAACATTGATGAAATCATATTTGAAAGTCACCGGTTTCACCATCACATACTCTGACACTAGTCACGTCGTTATCGTATATATCATTTATAAGTGTAACGTACTTTGTTAGAATTTTCTTCTTTTCAAATTAATGCCTACCACATGATCTTCCTCAATACTTTGTCATACAATTTTTTTTCAACAAAATAGAAATATAACTAAATGAATTTATTGTCAATCAAATGATGTACTACCACTATTCAATATGGGTCAGAATGCAATTTGTATCTCTGACATTTTCAAATTACTCTTATTGGGCCCTACCATGATGATTAAACAGCACAGAACTATTGTGTTAATTTATAGCATTGCATTGTGGTAAATTCTTCTATTATAAGAAAGTCAGAAACTTTCTAATGTCAAATTTAATAAGTAAAATAGAATTTATTTGCACGTCTAATAAAAAGTTACTCCTGCAATAATCTTTATAAGGCATGTTTCTTTTAGGATTTCATCTTAAACTAACCAGTGACGTATATACTGAAATTTCGGATTAAACAGGGATCAATTAGTCAAATTCCTTGACTCCTAGACTGGAGAAATGAAAATTAAATAGATAACATAATTAAAAATTAGAGATAATAAAAAGTGAGAAAGCACAAGATAATCAGAGAGTAGTTCATTTACAAATTGCACAAGAGCAATAAACTTGTAAAGGCTAGTGAGCAGCTTGCAAGTTTCTTCTGCCAATTTCTGAAATTTAAGACCAAGAAATGACTGCTTGGAGCCCTTGGGTGCAATCTGGAGCTTTGAAATCCTTTCCAGAAGTTTGTAGAACCTCACATTTAGCTTCAGGAAGTGCTCTTCCAAGGGGACCCGGATCTGCTGTAGCGCAGTACCGCGCTACAGCAGATGGACGGTCCGGCTCGACCGTCAATTTTGCGATCAACCGCCAGAGATGAAAATCAGGAGGCCTTTATATTTGACACAAATCTTGATGCAAATCATTGAAAATCGGACAGTTCTGATGCTGCACTACACCACACCGTTCCGCGCAACACCAAATCCCATTCCAGAAAGCGCTCTTCCAAGAAATCTACAGTAAAACAGGATTGACTTTTTACTTGAATCAAAAGTTTCACTCTATAAACTGAGGAAAACCAAAATTTTAAAAGGCTTGTCAAAAGATTACTGCCTGGAATTCCATTTACATGTCAGCAAACCAACATGTTCCAGCTTTTGTTCTGATACATCAACATTGACAATTTATTCTAATTTCTTCAGTTCAGTAATGGTTACTTTTAGTTTCATGATATGTCTATCATCAGCAATTCAGCATTGTACATACCATATACACTATTAACTATAAGGATCAAGTAGATACCACTAAGATTCATCTCAGCAAAGCTAGATAAGTCCCTATGTTGCACGAGTATAGGTGCGAGTATCGTATCCGATACGGTGCGGATGCAACGATACGTCATTTTTTCAAAAAATTAGAATACGACGGAGTATATATATAATAACAAATTATATTATATATTAATATGTTGAATAAAATATTCTGATACAAAAATAATATATAAAAAAATCATAGTTTTATAATAAATAATATATATTATAAGAGTATATATATATAGAGCATGGCTAAAATAATATGCATAGTATACCCCATTTCGTACTATGCGTTCATTTATATTTAATTTGATCATTAAATTGATATTTAAGTTGCTCAATAAATTCTTCATATCAAAATCTTGTAGGATATAAAATTTTGTAATTTTTAGAGCTTTCTTGTTATTTTTTAAATATTTTTTAAAAACAGTCCAGAAATGACACTTTTGTAGTATTAAATCTGGACTGTTTTTAAAAAATATTTAAAAAATAGCAAGAAAGCTCTAAAAATCACGAAATTTTATTTCCTACAATATTTTCATATGAAGAATTTATTGAGTAATCAATTTATTGACCTATATATATATGCATAGTACGAAATGGGGTGTACGTACTATGCATATTATTTTAGCCATGCTCTATATACCTAATAAGGGAAATTGGTTTTTTGCCACTAATTTTATTGCCACTCTTCAAAATGCCACCAAAATTTTTCTAATTGTTAATTTGCCACCAATTCTGAAATGGTCTTTTTCTTTTGCCATCAATCTGATTTTAGCTTAATTAAAAATAAATAAATATATTAATTCCTATTTTACCCCTGTCAGAAAAATGATTTTGTTTTAATTCTGGACAGATACAAATCATACAACTCGATTCATTTGATTCGATTGATGATCATGTTAAGTCAGGTAGTACAACCAGATAAAGATCATGTTACCCGCTCATTCATTCATATGCATTTTGGTTGGAGTCTCAAGTACTGGTTTGAGCACAACTGGATGCATTTTGATGATCATGTGACACGCACTGTTCTGAGCATCCATTTCCATGATATTCTTTCATATAGTTATGATTAAATAAATTTATGAAATAAGCCTCCTATTAGAAACCTCAGATTGCAATTTTTCAACCATATGCATTTTTCTTGTCTCATAAATACCATAAAACTGAAATGCTCTCTCAGAATCTTCCTCTGGCACTGCCCAGTGCCCAAAAATAAGTGCAGCAAACAACAAAACTGAAAGCAAACTGAAAGGACAATTCTAACAGAAATTCTGGCAAATTACAATTGACATCAGGCCCGAAATAAACTGAAAGCAAACTGAAATAAACTCTGCAAATTACTGTTTACTCAACAAATCCATATAGTCTTCAAAAAATCAACTGTCGGTAGCTGTCAATGCACTCCAGAGGAGAAACTACAGGAAGACAAACAAGCAACTCAGAACGAAGATCACTATAAAGTATCGAGTCAAGTAGTAATGCCCTCTGTGCAAACAGTCTGAGGAGAGGAGTCTCAGGTAGTAATGCCCCCTTTGTCGATTCAAATAGTGAAACACTAATGCACTGTCAGAGGAGAGGAGAGGAGTCTGAGGCGAAGAGAGTAGGCAGGGTGGTGGCGACGAGAAGCAGGTGTGGCGACGAGCTAGGGTTCTTTGTCTCTGACGGAACGAGTCGAGTGGGTAGGTCGATTCAGATGGATCAAATCAAATCGAATGAATCGATTCAAATGAAAACTGACCTGTTCCAAAAATAAATAAAAAAGAAAAATTTTCTGACAGGGGTAAAATAGGAATTAATATATTTGTTTATTTTTTAATTAAGCTAAAATCATATTGATGGCAAAATAAAAAGACCATTTCAGAATTGGTGGCAAATTAACAATTAGAAAAAATTTGATGGCATTTTGAAAAGTGGCAATAAAATTAGTGGCAAAAAACCAATTTCCCCGTAATAATATATAAGAGATGATTGCACAAACTCATGAGCAGCGCAATGTAAGTGCTTTGGAGGTTGGATGACTTACCCAGGTTCGAATCCTATCACTCTGATCAGCGCCATTTTACTCCTCTGATCCTCTTAACAATCAAAAGTTCTGCACAGATCTTTTGTGGTTGTCCATTCGTATCCCACCCGTGTCCTGCACAAATCTTAGGTATTTTAGGTTTATGCACAAAGTACTATCAAATGAGTCTTTTGGCCGCTCTGTCTTTGAGTCATATTGACATATTCACATACTAATGATCAGGTCAGTCAAGTGGGGGAGATGGGTCACAGACGGACCAAGGTGCACCAAACCCCAAATGCTCTTCTTAGACATCATTAGCACATAGTATCTCACCACTTTTCTTTGTACACCTTACTTTATGTATACAACAGCTACTTTAAAATTAATCTTTCTTTAGGAGAAATTAATAATTTGTCGTTGGTACGTCGACTTAAAACTTTTCATGGGTCATTTTGCATATACCTTTAGTAATAATGTCTGATTGCGAACAATATTATTTAGCAAAGTGAGGTATGTATTTCTAATTATCTTTAAATAGATTTCAAATTATGTAAAAGTTTATACTAGAACGTATCCTAAAAGGAAATTACTCGACATATATATATATATATATATATATATATAGATAGGCTAGGGTGCTCCATGGAGCACCAAACCGCTAATGCTCTACATCGTATCTCCAATTTGAAAATTCCAACGTGTGGAGCATTATGACTTTGGTGCTCCATGGAGCACCCTAGCCTATATATATAGAAAGGCTAGGGTGCTCCATGGAGCACCAAATCCCTCGTGCTCCGCATTCGTTATATCCAATTTGAAAATTCCAACAACCGATCATAACCGTTGAACATGATCTACATATTTAAAACTACTTAGAGATTGAATTTTATATTTTTTTGAATTTTTTTGCTATTTTTTAGAGAGGTATGAAAATCACAACTTTTGTTGTTTTAGAAACCGTTTGATTAGCAACTTTTCTACCTCTTTAAAAAAATAGCAAACAATTTGAAAAAAATCTAAAATTCAATCTCCAAGTAGATTTCAATATGTAAATCATGATCAACGGTTCGGATCGGTTGTTGGAATTTTCAAATTGGATATAACGAATGCGGAGCACGAGGGATTTGGTGCTCCATGGAGCACCCTAGCCTTTATATATATATATATATATATATATAGATAGGCTAGGGTGCTCCATGGAGCACCAAAGTCATAATGCTCCACACCGTATCTTCAATTTAAAAATTTCAACGATCGATCTGAACCGTTGAACATGATCTACATATTGAAATCTACTTGGAGATTGAATTTTACATTTTTTTGAATTTTTTTGCTATTTTTTAGAGAGGTAGAAAAATTGCAACTTTTGTTGGTCCAGAAACCGTTTGATTAGCAACTTTTCTACCTCTTTAAAAAAATAGCAAAAAATTTCAAAAAAATATAAAATTCAATCACCAAGTAGATTTCAATATGTAGATCATGTTCAACGGTTCGGATCGGTCGTTGGAATTTTCAAATTGAATATAACGAATGTGGAGCACGAGCGCTTTGGTGCTCCATGGAGCACCCTAGCCTTTCTATATATATATATAGAGCATGGCTAAAATAATATGCATAGTACACCCCCATTTCGTACTATGCATATAGATATAGGTCAATAAATTGAGATTTAAGTTGCTCAATAAATTCTTCATATGAAAATATTGTAGGAAATCAAATTTCGTGATTTTTAGAGCTTTCTTGCTATTTTTTAAATATTTTTTAAAACAGTCCAGATTTAATACTACAAAAGTGTCATTTCTAGGCTGTTTTTAAAAAATAGCAAAAAAGCTCTAAAAATTACAAAATTTTATTTTCTACAAGATTTTGATATGAAGAATTTATTGAGCAACTTAAATATCAATTTAATGACCAAATTAAATATAAATGACCACATAGTACGAAATGAGGTGTACTATGCATATTATTTTAGCCATTCTCATATATATATATATATCAACTAATAGCAATTTTTAATTACAATAATGTAATTTTCAATAGTTAATCAACCTTATATATATTTCACAAAATATAGACTTTATGTATATATAGTGACTAATAGTGTCAATTAGTAAAAAACTAATTTCAATAGTTAACTATATATATAAACATTAATTAGTATTTACTAAATTTCTTTTATATTATATTCAATATTAATCGAAAACCTTTTTAAAATTTAGCACTATTATCTTTTTATTAGCATGAATATGAATTATAGACAATAGCTAAATTTTATATTCAATTAAGATAATTATAGTATTACATACTAACTATAGTAATTATAATTATATATACGTACTCCTAAATTCCAAATTTGACAGTAATATTTTATTTTATTCATAAAGGCACAACCCAAAATATTCAAATCTATTTTTTTTTGGAAAAACTGGCACAATCAGCATGTCTTGCGACCATAAGGATAGGCCTGGCCGCCGCAAGATCACGAATATGATACCGATAATGCCTGGCCGCCGCAATATCCAAATCAAGGTCATGAATGAACCAAAAAGTAGTTTTCAGTAATGGAGGAGAAAATTGAAGCTAATTCACAGCACATGTGCCTAGAATATGATACCGATAATGCCCGGAGATCCAGCGCATTTTATACTAGTGAAAACTTATCTTGGAAATATATATTTGCGAAAGTTGCGGTATTTCTATTTGAATAACTGCGAGTCGTAAATATATTTATTTTGTCATTTTCTCGGTGAATAGTGTTTTTTGCAGAATTCCGCGGTTTACGGTATTTCTGGCAAAAGAAATAAATCGCTCTCTCGTCAGTCCTGGTGGATAACCAATAGAGATATCAGACGTCTGATTCCGAAACGAGACGTTTCTCAGATTCGGTATTCTCGGTCTGCTGCAATCCAATTGGAATTTGAATTAAGATATAAATATGTTATATTGATCTATTTAATTTATAAGTAGATTAAAGTTTTAAAAATCAATTATGAAGTAGATCTGTAAAAGAATTAAATTGAATTTTGATGTCAAAGATAAACCGAAGGTTATCTGACACATCGTTTAATTCTTGACTTGAGTTAGACATAAAATTTTACTGGGCCAATTGACTTATCTTTACTGAACCAATTGTTTATCTGACATAGTGCGTAAAATTTTTGTTTTACGCGGTGGGACAACACACCGCTGAACAGCCCGGCCACTTTCCTTATAAGTTTTGTTTACGCGGTGGGACGACACACCGCTGTTCAGCCCGGCCAATAGATGGCCATTTCTTACTGGTTTCTGTGGGAGGCAACTCTTGGATTGTATTGTATGGACCATGTGAGTTGAATTATCTGATACTAGAAATTTTATAAATAAATTATAAATGAGAATAAAAATTGATTTGAAAGTTCGAAATTGATGATGGTACTCAGACCTCGTTCTGACACGATGACTGGTGTGGAGGGGTCTATATCAAACCGTCTTCTCGGAGTTATATGAGATTTGTTTAACAAAAAAATTGGAAGTAGCAGATATATATACCTACTGAGGAATTTGGGATAATAAAGTTTAGAAGAAAATTAACAGTAAAATGTCGCAACAATACTCTTGTTTTTTCACCATCCAAAATTTTACAAATGTTCTATCAAATGCAACAATTGACCTTAGAGAAATTTTCTTTACCGAATGAGAGAGATAAAATGTACTGACAAGATAAGCCAATTGGCCTAGTAAAAAATAACATCATATATAAATAGTTTGTTTTTAGAGGGATGACAATGGAACCTTTAGGTAATATTTGACAGTTGTATATACTCCTTAAAATACAAATTCCTCCTTAAAAGAAATTGAATTTGAAGAAGAGATGTATGTGCTCAGATCACTAATTTTATGTGTGTGTGGTGGGGGTGATAGACATTTATATGCATCACAAGCTCAGCCTTTGAATTTGCTGGATAGACATGAATGATTGTTGCTTCAACTCACGTACATGAATATCTGAAGTAATATTTTATGCAAAAATTAGATCACTGTTGTTATACTGATCAGATGCTTGGAGCTAGGAAACAACAAATATCATGAAGAAATGGATGTCTAATTTTGATATTTTTGTTATAGAAGTATGATTTTTTAGTTTTTTTTATGAGAAAATTGGCTTCATGCCACTCCAAAATACTAAACTTAGCAAATTGTCATTTTATAATTCCTTCTTTGTTTATTGCCACCCAAAATATAATTGTTTTGTTTTTTGCCGCAACTATCTAATTTTCATTTTTTCTGGAATAAAAATAATCAAAAATTAAAACTTATGACTAATTTGTCCTTTGTCCAATTTGATTCGAACCGATTCGAATCGCAGAATCCAAACTCGACTCGACTACTTGGAGTTTGAGTTCGACTCTTGTCAGATTCATCTCAACTTTGAATCTTTTGCAGTTTGTGTACATGAAAAATAAGTACATCATAATTTAGTACAATAAAAAATAGAAGTCAATTGAATAATTAGTTAGCTATAGAGCCACTTCTAATTTTATTAAATTTTGTTCAGTACTCATTTTTCCGTTCAGATAAAAATTAAACTTTAATAATTTTGAAAGTGTAAAACATCAATTTTGTTGTGAGTATATTTTTTTTAGTGATAGCAATCATTTTATTAAATAACTCACTTAAATTCTTTTGTCTTTAAAATTGAAGATACTTATTTTAGAATTTAATTGCTTTTAGTGATATGAATTTATTTTCGTTCTAATATGCAGTGATTAATTTTATTGGCTTTGTTCAGTAAATAAATTTTAAAAAACATAAGAGTAAGAATTTAATCTGTTTGAGCACATGTTCGGTGCGATTGTAAGATTAAGAAATAAGACTTAATATGAATAAAACATATATTTATATTGTCAACACTAAATTGACCCTTGTATTATTATTTTCATGGTTGTCATATGAATTCGTATTCGGTGAAATAATGCGGGTTTCGAAATGGTCAACGGTCAGCGCTGTTATGCTGTAAATTCGTTGGTATTGTAGCAAAATTACTGTGCGGACAATTTCATCGCTGTAGGAGCGGTGAAAATGCCGGAGGGACCCATTCCTACTGACCCGTTCGGATGTGAATTCGCGTCATATTCGGTTCGGCAGAATAGCGAAGATTAAATGCAAAGAAGTCTCACCGAATAAGTATACATCGGCTGTATCGCTGTATCAGTAGCAAAATCGTATCCATAACGCAACACCGGTCACCGTATGACCGTATCCATTATAGTTTATTGCTATATCGTAGTACATTTTCTGTGTTGTTTTGTTTTTATCAGACATTTTCTGTAATGGCCGAGTCGGCGGCGACGACACCGATCCATCAATATACCACATATCATGCACAGATATAAATAAGCCAACAGTAACCCCCCGTATTCATCAGTCATAACTCATAAGCCATAACCCAACAATGCCAGACCAAACCATGAACCCTACTCTCGAACAATTCTCCAAGTTCTTCGAATCCTTCCTCTCCGAACAGTTACACGACCTCTCCGATCTTCGTTCAGCCGCCTCCAACTCTCCCGACCAATCCTCCCTCCGCCAGCTAATCTCACGTGTCGTCTCACACTATGAGCGGTATTACGAGACCAAGGCGGCGTCGGCGCAGCAAGACATCAACCCCATGTTCTCTCCTTCCTGGACCTCCACCACTGAGAACGTATTCATGTGGGTTGGCGGCTGGCGTCCCTCTGCCGCTTTCCATCTGTTGCATTCCAAGTCGGGGATTCAGCTTGAGGCCCGGTTTGAGGAGATCGTACATGGTGGTATCGTAAAGGATCTCGGCGATATGTCGGCTGCACAGCTAGAGTCCCTCGATGGGTTTAATTTTTCTCTTATTTTTTAGCATTGGTTAATACTTAATAAACCTTTCTGAATTTTGCTTCTGTAATTTTAATTAATTATCGTCAGTTGTATACTTGCATGTGTTTGGATATATAGGTTACAGAGGGAGACAGTGAGATATGAGAGGATGATATCGGAGGAAGCAGCAGAGGTACATGAGATGATGGCAGCTACTGAAATGTTGAAGCTGGTGTCGTCGGAAGATCAGGCGCAGATGGAATCGAAGATAGCTACGATGAAAGAACAGATGAGGACGGTGTTGGCCAGAGCAGATCAGCTGAGAATCTGTACGATCAAGGGCATTACTGATCGACTGGAGCCGATCCAGGCCGTGCATTTTCTAATCGCTGCTGCCGAGCTGCATCGGAGCGTGCATGAGTATGGGAAGCAGAAAGATCGACTTGTGGCTCAAGGGGTGGCAATGGCATGATCACTGACTGCTTGTTCTTGTTGTTTATTTAATTAGCCAGTACAATGTTCTGTTATTCTGTAAACCTATATATTCCGAGCTTCTATGATATATTGATATCTATAGACTCAAGCATGTGCCACTTCCTATGCAGCTTAAACAAGAATATGCATACTAAAGTGGTTATATTATAGTATATATTATAAAAAGGTGATAAATAAATTAATGATAATACGTCATTTTGAAATAGTTAACAGCAACAACATAACATAAAAAATTAAACAAGAAAATAGACGTTGCAAAATAAAATAAAACAACCACACAAGTTGACTAAGCTTTTACGTTCCTTTTTTTTTTTGAAACTAGTGGGAAACCCACCTCTTCATTTTCATTTACATGCAAACGAAGAAAGTACAGAACTTGAAACCTAAAGGATCATACTGTGAGACTAAACCTCTCACACCACCCATCTATCTCTATCCTAACTTTTCTTGTACCTGCATTGGTACCAATATCTAGCGGTATCGATGCAGCAATGCTATCTAATGCCAAAGTCCAACATCAGAATTATTCTCCACCCTATAAAAACCAGACTCTAAACTTATAAATCCCGCATCTGCAACCCCTTAGCCCCCCAACTAAATTTGCAAAATTAAAAACGGTACCAAACCAACTCAGTAGTCCATTAAGTATAACCAACATTACGTGAACCAAAATTATTCTTAACATGCTATAGTCATTCCCCTTTGCACCATCTTGAGCTGATAGTCTCAGTGTATCTCTCCTCCCTCTATCATTTCTCTGTTCCAGCGCTCCATTCCCTCTGATAATTCCATTTCAGCCCCTTCCTACTTCTCAAACTGTTTTGTCAGCCACTGTTGAATCTCTTCCTTCATCTCAATTCTGCACATACCTGCCCAATAACCCACCAAGAATTTAATTTTAGTACACATTACTTTCCATGGTACTGGTTTTCCACCATTAAAACAACATTCATGTAAACCAACCACTGAGACCAAAATAGAGCACACACAATCATAAACAACAGTTGTTTCTTTTGAGTCTTGATCTGCAAACTAATTATATAAAATTCCTCAACATTTTGGGTATTATATCTATTGAAAATGTGCTCAGTACCCATATCCAGACTTCCTGTATCATTTTGCATTTAAAGAATAAATGATATCTTTTACGTTCTTTAAAAACGTGAAAGCGTATAGGCCACCCCACTTTGTGAAAGAACAAATAGTAACTACAAAATATTAATGCCAAACTCTATCTAGTGTAACTCTATCTAGTGTAGTGGTGAGGCAGAAGTCTTCCATTGGAATGGAGAGGTCTAAGGTTCAAATCTCGCTAGGAGCTATTTTTAGGAAGGATTTTCAAGTTTATTTTCTGATTTGTTTGTGAGTGTGTGTTGTAAGCCAATGGACAATAAATAAATAAAAACTACAAAATAGTAAGTGCTAGATAAAAAAGTGCTAGAAGAAATATTCATGGCTACGGTTCTTTGGCAAATCTAAGGAATAGTATTAAAAAAGTGGTAAAAGAGTGGTAAGGATAAAATAATATGATTTTAAAATAGTCATAGAAAAAATATTCTTAATTATTCGAAAGAACGAAATTATCAATTGACAAATATCGATTTAAATAATAGAAATATTGATAATTATGATAACGATAATGATGATGATATTATATAATAATGATAACAACAATAAACTAAATAATATAAGAAATTAATAATAATATGCAATATTTAATAAAATAAATAAAAATAATAATGTTGTTGATGATAATAATAATAATATAATAATAATAACAATAATAATGACTAATAACGTAATTGTAATAATGATAATGTAAAAAACTAATAATTATAATGATATTATTATAATAATAAAATACTAATAAAGTTACTATACATTATTATATAAGAATATTAATAATAATAATAATAATAATTAAGTATATAATGCAATAAAATGTTATTAATTTAATATAATACAATATAATCAAATAATAATAATTATTATAGTAATAGTAATAAAAGTAATATAAAACAATAATAATAATATTTTAAAATATTGTTAATTACAAATATAATACAACATAATCAAATAATAATAATAATTATAGTAATAATAATAACAATAATATAAACTTTTAATAATTGCATTATTTTAAAATAATAAAATAATAATAATAATTAACAATAATTATCAATATTGTTTCAATAATAAAGATAATATAATAACATTAACAATAATAATAATAAAAAATATAATATATTAAATTGTTGATTACATTGCAAATATGTTTGCATAATATACATAACAGCGTATTTCGATATTTCATCTATAAAGTGGTATATCGAAATAATCTCTTTTACCATTATTCTATTTTCTCAGAGGCATTTGACAAAACTATATTATTGAAATGCCTCTATTCAGATATTTCATTAAAATTAATGTTGACAAATGAACCCTACACTTTTACGTCACTGACACCAGTATCTGTGGCATCAGCGTCACTCTGCTATCTATGCCTGCTATTGAATCATATACATTCGCCTTACTTCTACCTACAGGGACTCCTTGAATTATTACATACCAAATTGCAAAGATATTAACTAACCAAAAAAGAGCTAAGCTGATATAAGCTCAACACAAGACAAACACAAGTATCTTCTGATATGATGTATAAACACAAGTATCTTCAACACCTCCCCTTCCTCTCAGGAGCTAAGCTGTGATGGAGGAGATGGACGCGCGACCTCTCCGCCTAGAATTTTCTGCTCTTTCAATCTCTTTTTCCTTGTTTCTTTTTTTTAGTTTAAAGCGCCTTCACTTTTTGTGAGAATAGGTGATTTCTCACTTGTTTCAAGAAAAAAAAAATGAAAGGTTATGGATGCTCTTGAATTTGGAGTTTTTGTTTAATTATTTTTTTAGGAGCGAGTTTTGGCTCTTGGTAGTTTTTTTGGGATGGAAGTTATAGATTTGATGTTATATTTTGAGATCCTAATTAATCTATGACATGTGTGGTGTAGTTTGCTATGAATTATAGGGACAAATGTGATAGTAGAAGATAGTTTGGCGAGGCTTTAATTTTGTTATTTGATACTTATGTAGTTATGTATAATCGAGATGACTCTCTTGGTCAATTTTTATACTTTTGTCTCCAACTTAACTGCAATTTATTTTTTATATTTAAATTTCTTAGTTTTTACTAATTTTCAAATTATGTTTTAAAATTTCAATTTTTTTATCTTGACATTTTGTTAACTGAATAATATTAATACATTAGTTTTTTAAGAAATAGCACAAGAAGAGTGGCGGATCCAGGATTTCATCCAGGAGTAGGACCGTTGTACATAAAAATAAAAATTATATAATTTTTTCTAAAATATTAAATATCATTAAAAAATATATTTTACATATTAAAAAAACAAACATAGTAGCACAAACAAAATAAAATCAAGATGACGACGATAAATCGAGTCGGCTTCTACGAGTTTTATATTTTGAAATCTTTGAATAATTCTTTCATCTAGTTTTATAATCCATAATAAATAGGGGACTAATTATAATTAATATAAACTGTAAATCAATGATGTTTGAAACTTTTTTAAGGGACATAAGAAATATTTTCAAGGTCGTTTCTGTAATTTGCTAGTCTAAATTAATTGTTTTCTGACATCCCGCAGCTCGATCATTTGCCTGTTTCCATCCATCCATGCATGTTAGACACCTACTCTGCATATTATTCCTCCACTGGCCGCTTAATCACTATAAACTTTTTTAAAAACCCTCAAAATTCATAAACCATGAAAAGTTCTCAAACTCCTCTTGATCTCTTACCTTTCTCTCACTAAAATGGTGAAGCTTGCCACAACTAGAGAGAGCCGACTGTACGGACCGCACAATGATCGCAATTAGTGGGAATACTTCAACTCAGGCTTCTATGTCTTAGCAGTTTTCCTCCTAGTTGTTGGGTTCACTGCCGAATTACCCGGTGAAAACAAAGGCGGCTTGGTCGTGGTGCTCATTGGCCTGGTTCTCGTCGCAGCAGTAAATCCCCATGAATGTTGTGTAGAAAATCTTTACAGATGCAAATTTCAACAAAATAAAAAAAAATAGTGGAGAAAATTTACCTGCATAGCTCTCTCCTTCAATAAAAAATCCACATATTTGTAATTGGGAAACCTCTCAAACCATCCCAACAGAAAAGCATATGAATCCCATGCTACAAAATATTAGAAATCATAAATTGACTTGACTATGTCAAAGTAAAATAAATGCAGGCATTTGTTTTTTACATGGTATGAGAGAGGATTGGATCAGTGACTTCTAAGAAACCAGCAGTGGCAGCGTCGCGGTGAGTGGACCACAGAGGCACGAGGTGTGGCACATCGGCGGCGAGCGGACCACAGAGGCTGGAGACACGAGGTGCGGCACAACGACAGCAAGCGAGTGGACCACGTACGGAGCCACAGAGGCAGCACGACCGCACGAGGCACGACGGCAGGAGGCTCAGAAAGCAGAGGTTGTCTAGTGTCGATTGTCGAGGGCTCGAAGCTGCTGGCTGCTGCTAGGTTCGGGGTTCCTCTTGGAGTTGGAGACCTCGACGCTGGATGTCGACGCTTCGTTTTTTTTTCTTCGATAGTTGGAGGTGGCTGTCACAGTTAAGGCTTGTTGGGAATTGGGATGGTGAGAGGCTGCCATGCTGGGCTAGTGGGCTTGTTTGGTTTTTTTTTATAACATAGCACATTCAGGATATCCCCCTGGATAAAGTCAGGGGTAGGCCTTTTTTATTTTCAGGGGTAGGCACTTATTAATTTAGCAATGGGCCTCTGCTGAATTTCAAATTCCAGAGATAGGCAAGTGCCTACCCCTGGGCCACTGTAGATCCGCCCCTGTCAAGAATAACACAAGAATCAAGTTTTTTAACCTGTAGAGAATAAGCATCCTCTGTAATTGCCAATAGTTGCATGACGCACTTGAACAGCTAAAGGTAACACCTTGTCTCTGTGAGGTCATTGTGATGCAATTTCGGTGTCAAATTCAGGCTTCGGCGCTTCGCTCGTAACGACAGTGGCAGAGTCACTAAAAGTCAAGAAGAGTCAACTGTACAATCATGAAAAAAAAAATTGAAATTGAAATTATTTATGATAATATGCTTATAAAATTTCAAAAATGATCATGTAATTGAAATTATTTCTGAAAATATGCTTAATTTGATTTTTTTTAAATATACATAATTTTGAATCACTCTGGAAAAAATCTAAATTTTGAACCACCCTGAAAAAATTCTGAATTTGTCCTGAGTAACGAGTTAGAATAATTGATTTAGTGGAAAAGAA
>CAXKVX010003278.1:0-20616 GCA_964058865.1 Eleocharis quinqueflora
CACCTAGGATGTATGAAAGTGGGGCCAGTCCTTCCCTTGGTAATGTTCCTGTTAATGGCAACAACACGCAAACCCATAGCATGGGCCAAATCCCCCAGACTGGGTCCTCCGTGAATACCAAACCACATGCTCCTTCCAACAGTCCCTCGTACAATGGAAGCACAAATGACAGAAACATGATGAATCAGCCTAGTGTTCAAAACTCAAGACCCAATAACCTTAACCCGAATCAAAATACTCATTCCAATAATCCCTTATACAATGCAAGCACTAATGTTAGAAACATGACGAATCAACCCAATCTTCAAAGCACGAAACCTGATAACCCGAACCTGAATCAAAGTTTTCAATTTCGTCCTCCTGCAAGTACAATCTCAAGCAGCAACACCTATTCAAGGACTGCTCAACAGTCTCCCTTTCAGCAACAGCCAGCTCCGTTGTATGTTAACCAGGGACCTATTGCAAGGAACGAAGCACCGGCAGTTATCTTCCCTATTTCAAGGCTTAATCCATTTCAGGGCCGCTGGACCATTAAAGCTCGGGTTAGTTTGAAGAGTGAGTTAAGAACTTATCAAAACCCTAAAGGAGAAGGGAAGCTATTCTCTTTTGATTTGACAGATTCAGAAGGGGGTCAGATTCGAGCCACATGCTTCAACACTGTAGCTGAACAACTCTATCCCAAAATTGAGTTTGGCAAAGTGTACTTGATCTCTAAAGGAACAATCAAGCAGGCTAACAAGAAGTTTAACCCGCTTAGTCATGAGTATGAGATGAGCCTGGATTCTGGGTCCCTGGTGGAACCATGTGAAGATGACAAGACGATCCCCGGACTTACTTTTAATTTTCGCCAAATAAGTGACATTGAATCATTGCCGAGTGAGACGATCTTGGATGTGATTGGTGTGGTGATCTCTATCAGCCCTGCCAGTATTGTGATGAAGAAAAATGGTACAGAAACTGTTAAGCGTACGCTACAGCTCAAGGACATGTCTGGTCGGAGTGTGGAGCTTACTCTCTGGGGCAATCTTGTAAATTCAGAGGGGCAGCAGCTTCAGTCCATGTGTGATTCTGGTGAATCTCCTATCCTGGCTGTTAAAGGGGGTAGGGTCAATGACTTTAATGGTAAATCTCTTAGCAGCATACCTGGTAGCCAGCTGTTTATCGAACCTGATTGTGGGGAGGCACAGCAATTGAAGGATTGGTACAATAGGGAAGGGAAGAGTGCCTCCACTCTGTCCATTTCTTTCCAAACAGGTATGCATCCCGGACGGGCTGACAACAGAAAGACTTGTAGTCAGATTAAGGATGAGGATTTGGGCCGTGGAGAAAAGCCTGATTGGATAACCGTGAAAGGCACTATTACTTTTATCACGGTTGACAACTTCTATTACACTGCATGTCCTTCGACGAGCAGCGGTAAACAGTGTAACAAGAAGGTGACAAATAATGGAGATGGCACTTGGAGATGTGACAAGTGCAATGAGAATTTCCAGAATTGTGACTACAGGTAGGTTTTCTATTTTGATCTTAGCTGTCTGGTTGTTGTGTAGCTTATTGTGCCTTAATTGTGTTCTGTCAGTCATCTTTGTGTTTCGTCCACTGTACTCTATTTTGTTGTAATTCTTTCTAACAGACATCTGAACTTTCACCTAGTCCAGAAATATTATGGTAATTTATTTATATTAGAAAAGAACCATCATATATGTACTGCTTGAAGCTTTCTAATATTAACTGGGTTGGACTTTCTTGACATCTGCAGTTAAAGAAAATGGGCAAAAATAGCACTTAAGATGCCGCGTTTTCTACCAATTTGATGTTTCTGTAGCTTTCAGCTTTATAAGGGTTCCCAAATTTTATGCACTGTAAACTGTCTATTCTACTGTACATGTTGTGTAATTTTTGGTTGGGTGGATTATTAAAATGCCCCTGCATAGGTGGCATGGTAGTTAATTGAGGTAGAATATATGTGCAGTAGCCAGCATGAAGAGCTTTTTTCAAAAGCCCTTAACTAAGCACCTCTATCTTATAGGTATTTGCTTCTGGTTCATATCCAAGATCACACTGGTATTGTATATGCAACTGCATTTCAAGAGGCTGGGGAACAAATAATGGGTATGCCTGCAAAAGATCTCCACCACATAAAATTTGAAGAACAAGATGATACCAGATTCTCTGAAATTATTCGTAGTGTGCTTTTTAAGCAGTTCATCTTCAAATTAAAAGTCAAGGAAGAAACTTACAATGATGAGCAGCGGGTAAAGTCTACTGTTGTTAGTGCTGAATCGGTGGACCCATCAACAGAGAGCAAATATTTACTGGGCTTGATTGATAAAATGTTGTTAGAGGATCAAAATCCAAATCAGAGTCTGTACCCTAACACTATACCTGATATTGCAGAGGCTCGCCTGAATTTGCATGTGGGGTTGCACCAGCAACAAATGGTATATTGTAACAGTCGTGGGTCTAGCGGGCATAATGCGCTAAATTGTCCTTTGAGTATGAACAGACAGGTTGGTGGTAGTGGTGGTTTTGTTAATAGGCCCTCAAACAATTCGGCAGTTGGTGGTGGGAGTGGTGCAGGACGGCGTTCTGATGCGACAGTGTGCTTCAAGTGTCAGCAGCCAGGTCACTGGGCAAATCAATGCCCTAATATGGTTGCTGGTGGTGGCGGTGGTGCAGCCATGTATGGTGCTGGTACAACATCAAGCAGGTACAGTAACAATCAGTATGTTGGCACTTTCTGAGTTATGCATATTCTGTTTGTTGTCACTGTTTTTCTTTTCTTCTCTTTCTAGGAGTTCTCTTTTGTTTCTGCTTGTGTAGGGGAAAGCAACTAAACCTTGGGATATATGTTGTTTTGGCTATAAGATGTTTTCCAGTTAAATGTTTTATTACGTTGAAAGTTCTGATCTTTTGTGTGGCGTTATAAATTGTTACGATAATTCAACGGTTATAATCTGATCTTTTGAGCAAATCGTAATATCAATTGAAATAGATAACTTTCTGACAGTATCCACGAAGAATTAGGTCAAAAAGATCCTACTATCTGATCTCGGGATATTACGTTTTTAAGGGCTTATTATAATCTGCCCTCATCTGTTCTTTTGGTGCACGAAAGATCCTACTACTTTTGCAATCAGTATCAAATTTGTTATGATAATTCAACGGTTATAAATTTCTTGCGTGGAGCGCGATCACGTCTAATTATAGAAACATTCTCTACCTCCTCAACCATATCTTCTCCACCTCTAATAGGGGTGATCTCTGTGCCCTAAATTATAGAACGTTCAAATTTCATCTAACGGATCAAATTTATAATACAAAAGTTATGAAATTATATAGTTAACGGTCAGCTATTCAGATCTAATCCAAATATTCAGATTTAATTCAAATATCCAAATTTAAAGGCGCAGTGATCATGCTAAAAGCAGAGAATATCGGTCCTACCTCATGACGTTAAGAAAAATATTACCAAATCTTTGACAATTCTTTATGCTTTTTTTATTAATTTTTAAATCGTTCAAAATCATGGAAACACACATGGTCATATAGGCCATTAAATTTTTAAGTTGACTTGCGCTAATATTAAAACTACACACAACTTTTTGTACAGATATTTAATATTAGAAAGAATTCACATAAAACATTATGAAACTATCTTCTACTGTACATTTTTTTACAGTTTATGCTTCACTTTAATCTGAATCATCTCATTAAAGATCAATCTTTGACCTTTACTGATATGATTTCGAAGGGGTTTTGTACTATTAAATAAGTATCATTGATGTAATTCGACGATGTACAGAATCTGCTTCAAAAAAATTGCAGCAGAGGATTCCATTTCAGAACATTATGCGAATTGGACCTTGTAATTTGTTTGCTTTTCAATATAAGTAAGAAATAAAAAAATTCACACATATACTTGAGCCCAAGGCAAGTTATATCGAATTAAGCCCAAAACACAACTTAAAACACATCTCATAGCAGCGCACAAACCAATCAATCTATTTAGGCCCGCAAGAGCAAGAGATTATCGGCATTTCTCGTGCTATATATATACAAACCCTTACTAGGGTTTTTCCGCATTTGCCCTGCTCGTGGCGCCGCCGTTTTGCTAGTCGCTCGTCTCTCGACGTCGTTTTGCTAGTCGCTCGTCTCTAGACGCCGTTTCTAGAGGTAAAGGCGCAACCATGGGTCGTATGCACAGCCGAGGAAAGGGTATCTCCGCATCAGCACTCCCCTATAAGAGAACGCCGCCAAGTTGGCTGAAGATCTCTTCTCAGGATGTATGCTTCTCTCCCCCCCTCCCCCCCTCTCATATCGATTTGTTATGTTCTTACATCATGTCTTGTTTTTGCAACCAATGCCTGGGACTATATTGTATTATTGTCTATTAATTTGCCCATTGTCTCAACTGAGAATTGGATTATAATGTGAAACTTCTGGATCCGAATGAAAAATCGGAATATGAGGTATTCAAAGCAAAGACGTTTCTAATAATCTTCTGTTTTGTTAAATAATTTAGGTGGAGGAGAGCATCTACAAGTTTGCCAAGAAGGGTATGACCCCTTCTCAGATTGGTGTGATCCTGCGTGATTCACACGGTATTGCTCAGGTGAGGAGTGTCACAGGAAGCAAGATCCTCAGGATCCTCAAGGCTCATGGTATGATTCTCTTCCTTTCCCATATTTTTTGTTTCTAGATTTTTGTTGCTTCAGCTGTTTTAGATTTGGAATTGCAAGTACAATAAGAGCCAGGAATGCAATTCTGAGTGAAACTATCATGTAGCGTGCCTAATTTTCCTTATGCAGTAATATACATCTGGAGTTCACTGTCAACCTATAATTGCCATTTTGTAATTGCGAACGATTAGTTTAATGTTAAGATGATAGAAAATCAGGAGTTTCCTGTGAAGTCTTTAGGATGAATGGAAATGGTTACTGTTTTGGCTGTTCGGTTTTGGTTGACATTGTCAGCACAGCTTTTCCATATATACTCGTTTTAAAGAGAATCAGCTTCCATTATAATGTTGTTATACCTCCTATCCTATTGAAGTAGCAACCTGTAATTGATAGTGCTTGTTAATATTCGTAAATAGGGTTGGCCCCAGAGATCCCAGAGGATCTTTACCATTTGATCAAGAAGGCGGTGGCTATCAGGAAGCATCTCGAGAGGAATCGCAAGGACAAAGATTCCAAGTTCAGGCTAATTCTTGTCGAGAGCAGGATCCACCGCCTTGCCCGCTACTACAAGCGCACCAAGAAGCTGCCTCCTGTCTGGAAATAGTCAGTTCTTTTCCACTTACCCTTTCAATTCTATCCCTTAGAGTAGTACTCTGTTAATGATTTATCACGTTATTTTTCTTTAGAAAAATGGAGAACAACTTGCACAACTCAAAGTTAGTTTCTACTTAAAAATGCCTCTTCTGCTTGAGTTCTATAATTCTATTATGAACACAATTATATTTTTGGTAAAATTGTTTGCTGGTTTTCATTGTAACCTTCTACATGAGTTGACAACACTAATATCCAAATCTATGTATTAGTTGTGACTGAGACATCTCTTCTGTTAGTTATTTGTAGCTTTTCGAACTGCTTCCTCTTTTTATAGGTTTTTTCTTTATTTGTTTTGCAGCGAGTCGACCACTGCAAGCACCCTTGTGGCTTAATTCGATCCGGGACATCATGGGCCTGCTTGTATGGAGAGCATTCTAGTTTTGTTCTTTTATGTCAAATTTTTCATGTTAGCAAAGAAAAGACATTTTTGTGATCTGGGACTTATACTCGAATTATTGTTGAGTACCTTAAATTAGCTCTTGCTTGTGCTTGTGTGTCTTCTTAGTCTAATACATTTTGTTGCACAATTATGCAGAATTGTGTGATTTGCTTGGTGCTTCTGTTAATTTTCACATAATTTTAATTGTATGCCTAGCTAATTTCTTAATACCAAACTGTGTCAAAGCTGGAATGGCAAGGCAGAAAGAAATTTGGTCTGGATAAAATAGAAAGGTGGTTGAAATAGTTGTTCAGTATTTCTATACACCTTGTAATGAGAATGTTGCGGTCAAATTGTGCAACTGAACAGACAACAATGTATTACCTCAGTTTAGATTTTAGAACTAGGCGATGGTCGTGCATGTGTACAATCCACACAATCAGGGACACTAGTTTGCACTGTTTATCCAGTGAAGTGAAATGAGTTCTGGCATAGTGTTATGAGTCAGCTATCAAAAAGACCAAAGTCTTAACTAACTGTTGTTGTGGGAATCGGTACACCATCTTCTTAAATAATGTAACTGATGTTTAAAATCTTGAATAACTATTTTCATTTTGCTATAAAGCTTCGTCTCAGAAAAATGGTTACATAATCTCTCTGGTGGGGTGTCCTTTTTTTTTTCCTTTTCTTTTGTGTATTTTGATGCTTATGTAACTATTCTCCGACTGCCAGATAAGTCTTAATTGGGAAAATGGTTATTGGCCTCTTGGACCGTTAATCATATGCAAAAGACCTTTGATAACAAGTAGATTGTCAATGGGTAGGTTAGGACTGTCAAAAGACCTTTGATAACAAGTATGGATTATTTTTATATTCATATCTAATAAAATTTTCTTTATTCATGTTCTATTTATATTCATTAGTTTTTTTACTTATATTCGTAAAAAATTTCGGTTAACGAAACAGATAACGATAGATAATGAAAACAAAATGATAAAATTAAAAAAAAAATTGTATGATTTTGACAAATTAATAATATAAAATAAATATATACTACTAAAATACAACAATAAATAACGTTCTATATATTATAAAAATCACAATTTCTTCTCATGTCACTTGTCACTAAAACAATATATTACTTAGTACTTACTAATAAAATATTATCAAAGAAATATAATGCAAATCAATTTTTTTATCAATATACATGATGGATTATTTAATACTAAAACAAGACATGCATATTTCAATTTTCAATTACGTATTGATTTTTTCAGAAATGCAATTTTTTCTAATTTTAATTTAGTTAATTATTTTCAAGCTATGAAATAAATTATAGTAATCCGTTTTGACGGGTGGGCAACCCGTTATGATGGGTTAGAGACCCGTTTTGATGGGTACCTCTTGCATTACCATAACGCAAGGCTCTGTCAAGTCTTTGTTCTTGTCCAATTAGCTTGCTCTTGATATTTATGTGATCGTCTTGACTTGTACATGGATGTTTGAGCCTTTGCATTATCTTTATGTACCTGTATAATCCTGCAACTCACAAAATTCAATTATGCAAGATTAATATTAATTTGTTTTGCAAATTATCAAATCAAAGAATAGTTCAATCTAACATATATTACTTGTCCGTTATGTGGTTCTGGTGAGGAATCAATTCATCATTTGTTTCTATTGTGTTCTATTAGGGAAGAATTTTGATTCAGAATTAAATACGATTATCTAGATGGTATGACATTAAATAATGAAACAATTGAGGATCTCTGGATATCAATTACAAAGTTAAATACAAGTGATATGCAAAAATTGGGTACACTTATTCTGCAATTTTTTTTGGATAATTTGGATTGAGAGAAATGAAATAATTTTTCAGTCAAAGGATGTAAAAAATGCTAATACAATATATGGTATAATTTTTCACTTATATCCATTTTGGACAGAACATCCTTCTGAAATAGGTCATTTATTCACTTCAGCTAGGAATTCAAGTTATACTTCAAATAATACACATGCAGTGGAGATTAATGAAGTACATGATATATCTGGAGTCTGGAGAGGTGGCACAAGAAACTTTAGACCGTGATTTGCTTTCTGAAGAAATATAAGTCTAGTTTTACACTTTAACCAAGCATTTTTTGTTTTTTTAACAAATATATTTTTTGTGTAGTTTTTAGGGAGTGAAATACTACTCAAATACTTGTGGTGATGTGACTATGCGAGGGCAAGCGCCAACATAGTGATAGTTTAATAATAAATACAATATCGTCAAACTCTATCTAGTGTAGTGGTAAGACACAAAGTTTTCATGAGAGAGGTTCTGAGGTTCAAGTTCGCTATGAGTTATTTTTAGAGGGGTTTTCAAATTTATTTTCTGATTTATTTGTATATGTATGTTCTAAACCTACGAACAATGAATAAAAAAAATACAACATCAAAGTTTTGGCAGACTAAAAATTTCATTATTTTTTGTGTTCCTTAGTAGTTGTAATCTGGTAGAAATCTTATGTACCAAAAGATCATGTAAAGTTTGCTTTTACAGTATAGTAAAGGTAAAGGTCGACACTCATCTTAGAGCTGAGTCCGAATCTGGTGCTCGTAAAAATCGTGCTTGTTTTTCTGCTTGTCTCGATCCGACCGTCCGACCGTCACGAACGGCTGTGATTTGATTCAAAAAACAGATGCTTTGACTGTTAAATGAGTTTTGAACGATCCAGATCGAAACAAGCAGGGATTTACGAGCACCGGATCCCGTTCCCTTAGAGCTACTCTTGTAAAATTAAAAAAATAAAAAATAAAAGGAAAACACTTGATTACATCAGGTATTCTTAGACATTTCGAACCGTTAGATATTTTAAAATTCGAACTATAGATAATCCAAAAAAACTCCGAGTATCTAGTTTACTCATATTAGATATTTTCAAGTTTTTTTTTTAAAATAAAATTAGAAAATATTCTGACGATATTTTCATTGATACACAATTGATACGTGAAACAAAATGCGTCGTTATGCATGTTAAACACGTTGTTATGTATGTTATTCAAGTTCGATTGCATGTTATTTTGTATTGAAAAAATAATTATGCTTGTTAAACACTTGGTTAAGCATGTTAAATACTTTAGGCATAATTTCATATAAAAACCTCTAAAACTTTAATATTACATATTTAGCCACTGAAATCTCATAATTACATATTTATCCATTTAAAACACAAAACGTTTCATACAAAGGCTTCTAAAAGTTCAATATTACATATTTATCCACTCAAATTTCATAATTACATATTTATTCAAATAAAACACAAAATGTTTTATTATTGTCCAACATAACTGCAAATTAATAATTTTAATGTAAATTAATAATTAAATGGTAATTACCACCCTAAAACACTAAATGAGGTAGGAAATTGAAAACAGGTCGGGCCATGTCGGATCTGGTCAAACTCGCCAGAGTCAACGGGTTGGTCGGGCCACGAGTTTGTCAGACCAGGTTTGAGAAGAAGGGTAGCTTCTTTATTTCACATCGCTTCTCCTCTCCTCAATTTAGGTATTTGAAAAAAATTCGTATGTGTTTGACCCGGCCCGAAAACTCCGAGATCGCGATCTGGCCCGGCCCGACCCGAGGCAAACTCGTGCGAACTCGTCCAAAAAACTCTAAAGTCGAAGACGGGTAGCGACTATCCTTTTTGGAAAAAGCCTGTGTTAAAACTCGTGCGGACACTCTAAAACACTAATAGAGGTAGGGAATTGAAAACAGGTCAGGTTGTGTTGGGCCTAGCTTGCCCGAGTCGACGGGTTTGCCGAATCGAGTTTGGACGGGTTGGCTGGACGGACGAGTTTGCGGGTCAGTTTTAACGCAAGTTTTTTCCAAGAAGGATGGTCGCTACCCGTCTTCGACCCTCGATTTTTTTACGAGTCCGCACAGGTTTGCCTCGGGTTGGGCCGTCGGGTCGCGGTCTTAGGGTTCAGGCCGGGTCGAGTTTGTAATCATGAGATTTCAGTGGCTAAATATGTAATATTGAAGTTTTAGAGGCATTTGTATGAAACGTTTTGTGTTTTAAATGAATAAATATGTAATTATGAGATTTCAGTGGCTAAATATATAATATTGAAATTTTAGAAGTCTTTATATGAAATTCTGTCAATACTTTATTATGCATGTTAAGTACAAAATGTTTAACATGAATAATTAATCGTGAAACATATCCGTCGAGCATAGGGATATGCCATAAGCCCCCGGCCCCCAGCCCGGCCCCTGTAAAGCCCCTGTCAGACCCGGCCCTGACCCGGCCCTTATTAAGATTTTGAAAGGGCCGGGCCTTAGAAGGGCCGGACCTTATTCCAAAAATACAGGCCCCTATTTACCCGGCCCTTTCAAGCCCCGATCTCGTCCGGCCCTTATCCAGCCCTTTGCAACCCTTATTCACGGCAGCCCCTCAAACCCTTATCAAACCCTTTCACAATTAAAAAAAATTAAAAAAATAAATCAAAACCCTTATTACCCGGCCCTGATCCCGCCTTTTGCAACCCCGAGGGCCTTAGAGGGGCCGGACCTATTTTCTTAGAATAAAACCCTTATTACCCGGCCCCTATTAAGCCCTCTTTAGACCCGGCCCTTACCCGGCCCTTTCGTAGGCCCTTTAGGGCCGACCCTTGTAAAGCCCGACCCGGCCGTTAAGACTTTGCCTAGTCGAGCATCTCTCAATAAAATTATCAAATGATTAATATGTCCATCATCTCCCCATAAAATTATCAAATGATTAATAAGTGATGACCGAAGCACTGAATCAAAACCTCTGTGAGGTCGTACCATCTCTAACCCTCGTCGCAATTCGATCCAGTTTTCCAAAATTGAACCTACCATTTCTCCAATTTCTTGTCAATTCCTTCCCAAATCCGACTGAAGGCATAATCTTTTACAAATTCGATACCTATTACCTTGCACACCAGATGGTCGTGAAGTGTTGGTTGAATTGAACAAATCAAGCAGATACGAAAGTATTCATCTTTTCAATCGAGAAAGAGAAATGCTCACAAATCCTCTCATCCATTCCTCTCCATCGAAGCCACTACTAACCTCACGACCATATGTCTCCACAAAACCCTTCATGAGCAAACCTCTCCTGGTCCATGCCAGCTCCTCGTCGGATTCAGGTCCGAGCACATCGCCCCAAAACCCACTAACCGTTGCACTAGAGGTACCCAAAACCATACTGAAGCAAACCCTACAGCCGCTAAGCGACTTTGGGTTCGGCCGAAAGAGCATATGGGAAGGTGGAGTTGGGCTTTTCATGGTTTCCGGCGCGGCAATTCTCGCGCTGACACTTGCGTGGCTTCGGGGGTTTCAGCTGAGGTCAAGGTTTAGGAAGTATCAGGCAGTCTTTGAATTCAGTCAGGCTTTTGGTATCTGTGTTGGTACGCCAGTACGGATTCGGGGTGTCACTGTGGGAAACGTGGTACGGGTTGATTCTTCACTCAAAAGCATAGATGCTACTGTGGAGGTATGTTTTTTCTGATATATATCTGGAATGTTGAAGTAATTATATTCGGAATATAGTTCATTGTTATTATTGCCATGTATCTTGTGAAATTGTTGTTCATTATTGTCTGTGCCATTCTATCTTAACTATTAAGTATGCATGCTTTTTTATTATTTATTCTGATATCTGTTCATCGAGGTGATTTGTTTCATGCATATATGCATATGAGTTGGTTCATTAGGTAATTTGCAAATTTCGTGAGTTACAATTTTCATGATATAATCCTAACTTTTGGAAGATCCTATTACTATAAGACACCAGTTGATGCCAATGAAAGTCCATGATGAACTTGGTTCAGAAACAAATCTATTGCAAATCACAAATAAAGGTTTCAGGACCAACATTTTATCTTTGTCCTTTTCTTGGAGAGTTCAAGGATCAAAATTTGTATTCTAATCAAATTTCAGGCGGTAAGTGAAAGATGAATTATCTTACCACAAGTTTTTTTATTATAGTCAGCTGGTTCATCATAAAGGACTTAAACATGATGAAATGAACATGTTTGCCCATTTCTCTTTGAATTTAGCCGTATTCAGTACTTTTTAAGTTATAATCTTATTACTTCTTTGACCCAGTTGTACTATGTGTTTCACTCTGTAGTTTTCATGGTAAAAGGCCATTCATACGTAAATAATGATTCTATTATAAACTTCCAAGTTTATTTAGACCAAGATACAATTTGACCAATGTCGTTGTCAGTATTTATCTTCTGCAGGTTGAAGATGACAAAATTATTGTACCGCGCAATTCACTGGTTGAGGTGAACCAGTCAGGGCTGCTTATGGAGACTATTATCGACATAACCCCACGGGACCCACTTCCCACCCCATCAGTAGGACCGCTTGACACTGATTGTATCAAGGAAGGGCTTATTTTATGCGATAGAGAGAGAATTAAGGGGCAAACAGGAGTTAGTTTAGATGCTTTGGTAGGAATCTTTACTCGGCTAGGCCGAGAAATGGAAGAAATTGGTGTTAGTAAGAGTTATAAGTTGGCAGAGAAAGTTGTTTCTCTAATGGAAGATGCACAGCCTCTTCTTGAAAAGGTATTTCTGCTTCAGTAGAGATAATTACATTTGTGCTTTAAAAATAATTGTAGTAGCATCGCGAATGGGAAATGTTTGATGGACTTAACTTTGCTCGTTTGTTCCCTGTTTCTTTGAGAACTATATGGGATATCATGAATTAGAAAAAAATGCTGACCAAGGTAATTTGGTTAGATGTTGAAGAAATGATTAAGGTATCCAAAGATTTCGAGGGCTGGGAATCATACATGAAACTGCCCATTTTTAACACTGTTCCATCTCACTGCAATTTGCAAGTTTTATCAATTTCATTGCTCCATTACATTGTGCCTCTGTTTTAAGTATTTTTCAATTTTGAGCTTTTCATCTTACCTGATTTCACCTCCATCAATCCAATTTTCAGTAATCAACCTTTCAATTCTTTTCATTTGGATGATACAGAACTTGCTAAAATATGTTTCATTTTCTGTAAATTTAACTGTTAAGTTTTATCCGGGTTTTCTGTCAATACCTGGGCATGTTACTGTGCCACCATATTCATTGTAGAAGTAACAAATTATCTTCAGTTATTCTCATATACTGAAATAAGCCCTAGTGTAGTCAAATCACTTAATGATGTTTGTTCAATTTACCCTGACACCATTTCCTTCTTGTTCTGATCTGTTATGCATGACATTAATAGCTTGAAGCCTTAGCTGAAGATGTAAAACCTTTGTTGGGCGAGGTGCGAGATAGTGCATTGATTAAAGATGTTGAGACTATAACCAAAAGTCTAGCTGAAACAACTAAAGATTTGAGGTCTATATTTTTCTGCTTACACTTGTTGAAGATATTTAATCTTTTTAACCCTTGTTCAGTCAGATGTACTGTGTCACGCCTTATTGATTATAAAATATGGCTAGAAATAAAATCAAAGAGTAAGAGGCAAACTTTTGAACAGGTGTATATCATTTGAAGATTTCAAAATGTGCTGCTGCCTTTGAATTATCTTCAACTAAACAATCAGAAATAAATAAAAAAAGATCCTGCTATTTGTTTAAGTCTTCACACTTCCTTTGTATTCATTAATAAAAGATCAATAGCAGCGAATGAAAAAATATGCCATCAAAGTAATATGATATGCATAAATAGCAACAGCTCATGCAATGTTGCCATGTTGAGAATGTATTGGAAAAATATTTAGTTGTTCCTTTACTGTTTATACATGATCCAGTTGTCCATATATGAATGATACTTGGGTTATCCTTTAAGAATTTTCCAATTTCTTCCACGAGAAACTATAAATCTAGGGTTTGATGTGTTTCTTTATATTTTAGGGGCTTTAAGCACTTGTAATATTCTGATTCTTCTGATATGAACGTTTTAAGTTTATTAATGCCTTTAGATACTGTTAAATTTTACTTGAGGATTCTTATTGCAGAAGGTTGCAATCTTCAGTTCTGATTCCAGAAAATTCTGACCTCATTCGGCAGTCTATATATTCCCTCATTTTCACTCTCAAGAATGTAGAGGTCATTTTTTCTGTTCTTAAGCTTTTTTATTTGGAAATATCGCAGATTCTAAGGATACATATCAAAACTAATGAATTAAAAAAACAGTGAGTTCAAATAGTTCCTGTAGTTCCTGTATGTAGTAAGTACCAGTTGTATATCTAACTGGTACATACCGAATAAGGAGGATATAATCTTTATTTGTTTTTAGTATGAAATGTTTATTCTTTGTTTTATGCAGAGTATCAGCTCAGACATATCAGGGTTTACAGGAGATGATGCCACGAGACAGAACATGAAGTTGCTTATCAAATCACTTAGTAGACTATTGTAGCAACGGCTCAAGCCATAGTTGATTTTGTTTTGAGTTTAATTATTGTATCATTTTACGGAAACGTCAATATCATTGCAGCTTGTTTTCTAAAACTCAAAGGATGCCTCTTAGTTACTGGCTCCCATACTAACTTTAACATTTTAAAACTGGTGCTGCAGATTTCATTTTCATTATATGTTAGAGGAAATCATGCATGTATCCATTAAATCAAGCGACCACTACTTGGATGACAGTCGTCTCCAAAGCATTTATTTAGTTTCTCAGAAAAACTGTACTGCTTTCTGGTAAAATAAATAGAGTCAAATAGATTCCGGTACTGAACTTTTAGAAATTAATTGCTAAATAATAATTATAGAAATTTTAGAAATTAAGCAATCATTTTCTACATTAGTACAATCAAGCAAATAATTGAGAATTAAACATTTGATCAATAAAAAAATAAAAATTAAATATTTGATCAACTCATCTTAAAAAAAAATAATCATAATTACTAAATAAGCAATTCTTTTTCATAATTGTTAAATAAGCAATAGTCATACAATCCAATAATTATAAAACAATTGATATATATTCATAAATAATTACTGTTGAAGATGTTCTAAGATTGAAATCGATATAAATATGACTATTGCTAAAATAGACTTTTGCAATATCTGGCTATAGGCTAAATATACTGCACCGATTGTTTTCTTCTGGAAACGTTGCTAAAATTTGAACCGAGTTTGTTATGAACGATTTCCTTTTTCTTGTGCCACTAAAATTAGATCCCTTGGTGTACGGTGTCTACATGATGTTACGTTCACTAGTTGCATAAATGGAGAAACTTTGCACATTTATACTGTATTACATCAATCTATCTAAACTTCGTGCATAAATTGATCTAAAATAAATCGAAAATCTATTTGTAGTTTTTCTAACTGTGAAGTTGTTCACCTCTTTGTTTTAGTACTATGTCAATTTATTTGTTGCACATTTTGTGCAGTGTGAGCTAAATTAATTGGAAACCTACTTTTAGTTTTCTAATTGCGAAAAGTTGGGCATCTTGATTTTTGACCTTTCTTTTAGTACTAACAAGTGATGCTATGTGAGCTTCATTTTTTAATAATTTACCGCTCAATAAATTAAATAGCTCACAGAATTGGATATACATAGCGAACATAGCAAAATTTTGAATATAAGTACCAACTATTGAAATAATACAAATAACTAGCAATGGAATAACACCAAATCAAAATTTCTTAATACTTCATAATCTCAGAAATTTTATTACAATAGCAGGCATGTGAATTAGATCTGCTGAGCAATCAATTGCTGAAATAATAAAAGCAATCAACTCTTGAAATAATCCTAGTAATCATCTCTTGAACCCAATCCTAGGTGCTAATTAAAATCAGAAAATTTACTGCCAGTTATAGTAGAAAGCTTAAAAAATTTGTCAACACAATTACGTACACACATCTCCTCCTGCTTGCCTAAAGATTTACGCCAGAAGCTGTTTACGCAATCTGAAAAGCACTTTTGTGCCAGTGAGTTGTAAATCCTCAAACTGCATATTACAAAAGGGGAAAGAAATCATTTTAATTCCCAGGTTTAAAGCAAAGATGAATGGAAGTACGGTGCATGTACTACCTTCACAAAGGAGATCAAATCTATGCATTCTGCATTCGGTTACGAGAGAGTGCAACCATCACACAAGAAATTTCACTCATCTCGCTCAGTACATCATTTATGTTTTTCCCGCTTTAAAGTTTTGTGCAGCATTCATTCTTTGAATGTGCATGATTCATCTTTTAAGATTCATGCCCATTTCATTAAAATATGGCATATAAACTGGTTCATGTTTGACATGCTAGATTGTAGAGGCATAATAATAGTATCAATTTCAAATAAAATATACCATATATGTATCATTCTATTTTAAAAAATGATTTGACTCGTCATGAAACTTTTGTATACAAACTAGCCTTGGTACTATACCAGTACAAAATCCTCAGTGTTTTGTTTTTTTTATTCAGTTTCCAATTTGAGTAAGCTCAGGTGCAAATTAGAAATCTGAAAGATATTATTATCGACTTGGAATTCATTGATATTCGTAAGGGACCATACTGTACCATCAGTATCATCAGGTTGTTCACTCAATAAAATGTACCATTTACTCATTTCGAATAAAAATGTATCATATGTATTATTCTATTTTCAGAAATGATTTGACGCGTCAGAAAAATTCCATTTATACGAATTAGCTTTGGTTTGTTACTATACCAGTACAAAAATCTCATGATTTTTAATTCCCAAATTGTTTAAACCTCAAGAGCAAATTAGAAATTAAAAGATATTATGTTTAACTTTGCACTCGTTGATATTCTTAGAGCCCATACTGTACCATCAGTACCAGGTTGATCACTCAATACCTACAGAAACTGGTACAGCATTGCATTTAGGATCAATTATAAAAGCTTGTTTACTTATATGTGCTGGACGGTTGGACCATATCTGAGTTTATCTTCTGGAAGAAATATCCACCTAAAGGTATCGATTTCCCCTATTCTTTACTATTTCTAGACACAGTACTGATTGCCAAATTAATTTTCAGGTATCCCAAATAGTACCAGTTATTCTTAAATTAAGAGCTAACCAGTTCACTTAGGTTACAAGTACAAACAAACCCGCGAGCTCTCGTCACACACACACACACACGCGCGCAGAGAGAGAGAGAGAGAGAGAGAGCATACGCGTCGCGAGTCTGGAGCTGGTCAATAATGGCGGACATCCTAGCGCGATCCTCCTCCGGTAGTGATTCCAACAGATCACTGTTGCTCCAATCCATGGCTTCTCTCTCCTGTGTTGTCGTACTTCGATTTCGCCCCCAATTCGTTCGATTGGAAATCGAAAGGTTTTTGTTGGGTTTAGCAGCTAGCACCGACTAGAGCAGTGCGTACTTGCGTATCCAACAGCTCAACTATTCGTTCGGCTTCTCTTTCCGTCTGTTTGGCTTGCGGCGGAAGTCGCTACCTACATAATTTTATTTCCCATCACGGTAACAATAATTCGTCAATGACTCGCGAATAAGACGTTCTTTTCAATCGTGGAACGAAGATCTCAAAAACGTTGTTTATTCCAATAATTCGCGAATGACGAACGAATAATATGCGAATATCGTGTATTAAATGTTATATTTTTTTTTTCTAAAAGTGGAAATTACTCATCTGTTTCATCGAAACATATATTTTCATTACAATAAAAAATGCATCGAATTTAACTAATGCATGAACTAGTATTAAAGCAATAAAAAAAGAATCTAAGATTCGTTACACACATCTTGCAATCACAAACTTATTGCAGAGTATCAGTTATCAAACAGACAAAATGTCACTTCATCATATCATCAACCATTTTCGAAAGAAAGTAAATCACGCATTTCAATCCAAACAAACGACTTTCTAGACTGTTTCTTGCCTCTTCTGGTACTTGAATCTCTGAAATAAGATTTGATAGGTCATCTGCATTCTGTGATAAAATCAATTGTAATTTAAGAAAAGAATTATCTCTATTATTCTGACACCAATACTGAAGCGTTGATATTATTTGTATAACTATATTTCTAAGCAATTTAGATTTCTTATTAATAAAACATAGCTATATTTTAACATTATATATCCGTTGGGTTTTTTCTATATAAATTTTATTATTTCGATATATTATTTACATTATATAAAACAATATTTCTCAAATTATACTCGTATATCCGAAACACAAATTTACAACTCGCGGAATTACTTTTGAATATCCAACATAGATCGCACATACTCGTGATAAATTATATATAAATAGTTAATATAGTTTAAAGCAATTGAAACATTGCTCGATAATATTGCTATGGACGCTAAATCCCACACAGTTAAAAACATATATCAAATTTTATCAATTTCCAATAGATCAGTATAGAGTATGGGTAAATTTTTTGAGGTCAAAATTTAGATTTAAGTTGTTTAATAAGTTCTTTGTATCAAAATTTTGTATGAAATCAAATTTAGTGATTTTGAGAGTTTTTCTAGTTACATTTAAATGAGCAAGACTATGATAATATGCATAAGACACTCCTTCCACTCTATATTGTTTAATTTGCTCAATGAATTTTTCATAATAAAATTTTGTAGGAATCAAATTTCGTGATTTTTAGAGCTTTATTGCTAATTTTTAAATATTTTTTTGAAACAACCCAAATTAATATTAAAAAGTGTCATTTTGGGCTGTTTTAAAAAAGACAATAAATTGGGTACTCCGAAAAATAGGTACACTAGCTACTTTCACTCATCTGAAATAGTTCAATTCATCGAGATTGGTGAAAAGTGGTTCACTTTAACCTTTGTTATGTTTTCCAAGGAATCAATTTTCATCAATCTTGATGAATTGAACGGTTCAGATAAGCCAGAGTTTCTAGTGTACTTATTTTTTGGAGTATCCAAGTTTTTGCCTTTAAAAAATATTTCAAAAATAGAAAGAAACCTCTAAAAATCACGAAATTTAATTTTCTAAAAGATTTTGATATGAAAAATTTATTGAGCAACTTGAATCTCAATTTATTGAAAAAATTAAACATGCATAGAACGAAAGAAGATCATATACATACCTTGCTCTCTTTAAATATATTTGTTAAAACAGTCCACACATATATATTGATAAAAGTAACAGAGCTAACTGTTTCATTGAAACATAATATATCCTACACAACGTGATGTTATCGAGTATCAAAAGAGGCTGTCATCCCAACATACCCCATCTAGTTTACTATCACAAAATGCACACCAACTGTATTAAAACTAGATTCTTATAAAATCTAGTAGCATATAAGCATATTAAAAGCAAGACTAAACAAAGTTACTCACAACATCAAGTTTTATTCCTGTCATTTTCAGACCTACCAAGAATCTGAGGAAGCACTCCTTCCTCTACTTCTTCCTCTGACGGACATCAACAATTACAAGTCTTGAAGATCTTCCACATCTTGAGGGACTAAGAGTAATTTTCAATAAATTAGCATGTTTAATTAAATGATTTACACCAGAACATAACTAGATAAGTTATTTGTAATCCAATTGATATACAAGTTTTACACTTATATTCAGTAAATCACAATTTGTTACACTCTAATCAAACATATCATAACACTGTTACTCCAATCAATTCAATAATCTTTTAATGGAATGTATGCATCAGTTTTTCATAAGTCATCAATACTTGAACCACTAAAACTAAAACCATTATATCTAGATATCCAGTTCCAAATTTCTTGAATAAATGGACATGCTCCAAAAAATTTCTTGAATACATAATTAAAGTCTCCTTGCCATCTTCTTTTAGATAAACTATATTTAACCTGCACTTTATTCATTTTGACCAACCAAGAAAATATCTTAATTTTAAGGAGCATCTTTACTGATAAAATAGCTTCAAAACTATAATTTTAATTCCTCTAAAATCTAATCAAGAATATAAAGAGTATACTAAATTATATTATACCCGCATTACTTCGGACTTCGAACTTTTGACCTCGTCAAACCATTTCCGAATCGATCAGTCGTCAATGTGATCTTGACAGGTGCTATTATGAGACTAAACTAAAAGCGACTACTATGTTCTCCGGAAAAAAATGAGAGGAGAAATATTTTTAATTCAAATACGTACGTGGAGCATGAGAGATTTGGTGTTTCATGGAGCACTCTAGCCTATCTTGAGAGAGAGGGAGGCTAAGGTGTTTCATGGAGCATCAAATTTCTAATGCTCCACATCTTATCTCCAATTTAAACATTCCAACGGCCAATCTGAACCGCTGATCATGATCTACAAATTGAAATCTACTTGGAGATTGAATTTTATATTTTTTTATTTTTTGCTATTTTTAGAGAGGTAGGAAGATTGTAAGTTTTGTTGGTCCAGGAACCGTTTGATTAGCAATTTTTCTATCTTTTTAAAAAATAGCAAAAAAATTAAAAAAATGTAAAATTCTATTTCCAAGTAGATTTCAATATATATATCATGTTCAACGATTCAGATCGATCGTTGAGATTTCAAATTGAAAATAACAGATGTGGAGCATGAGAGATTTGGTGCTTTATGTAACACCCTAGCCTATATATATCTCTCTCTGTCTATATATATAGTTCTGCTAAAATACTTTATAAAGTAGCATATTACATATATTTTAAACTTGTATCTTGAGATACAAATGTAAATGATTAATTCTGGTCGTTGAAAATATTTTCTTTCAAATATCTACTTAGAGATCAAAGAATTTTTTTTTTAATTTTGTTAACTATTTTATCGGATCGACGAAGAGTTCGTTAAATTGGATGTCTGTAAATATTTAGATTAATGAATTTTCAGCACATCTGATAAAATAGTAAAAAATAAAATGTAAAATTTGATGTCCAAGTAGATATTTGTATGAAAAATATTTTTAACGGTCTGAATCAGTCATTTGCACTTTGTATCTCGAAATACGAGTCCAAA
>CAXKVX010003279.1:0-21254 GCA_964058865.1 Eleocharis quinqueflora
TGATGATATTGTGAGCATCGATATCGAATTTGGCTAGCTCTTGTACCAATCTTTCTGTTTCATAAAGAGACAGAAATTCCGGTATGCACACGCACACAAATGTTGTCATGTCCTGTTAAGCAAAATAAGAAATTTCTACAAATAAAAATAGAGAATACAGTTCGAATGTAACACTAAAGCTAGTCCACATTAGCCTAAATTACACAGAGAAATGTAACCTCAATAAAAACTGCAAACAGCAACAACCGGTACTAACCTATATCAGAAAAAAAGAAATAAATTAATTAACAAGCTACATCCAAACAAAATCATACAGGGTCCTTAAATTGCCGATTGACTTTTTCAATAACATCCTTCATGCCCTCGAGTTTACCAAGCATTGCATCTTCACTAAATTCGTCTCCAAGGCCAAAAAGTCGAGTTGCCTGTTGTAAATACCCAAATTTAACAACAAGATCTAGAAAACCTTATGAAAGTACTCTTTAGTAAATAATACACACCTGGTTTATTAGGCCGCCAAATTTATTCTTAAGAGACATCATTTTCTCTAGACCTTTCTCTAATGTAGAGGGAAATTGCAATAATCTTAATGTGTGTCCAGTAGGAGCAGTGTCAAACACTATAACTGAGTAATCCATTGTTTGCACCAATCTAAGAAAAAAAGGAGAATTAATGTCTTCTGCTTGAGTCGGCAAGTGGTGCAAGATGGGTGCAGAGGCTAAACAACGGGGTTTTACAAAAAAAAATCATATGATATTCAGTGTTGTTCAATATGATGTTTTAATTTCTGAATATACTGCCATTAGCACTTCTTCTCAAAATTTTATATGAACAAGAATGCATTGTTGGATGTCTGAACAAGAAAATCCTAGAAAGAAAATTAGTAGAAGTTTTGGCTGGACAAACATATATTGTTGGGAATTGCTTGAATTATGGTAAACTATTAGGTGTAACACAACATGCACCTCTCCAAAGATCTCATATTGGCACTAGTACAGCAGTAAGGGCCTTCACCACTTGCATTTCTTATTTCCGGTAAAACTTTCTTTAGCCAGTGCTTTGCTAGTGAAACTAGGGCTTGATAGTTTCTATTTTTTTTACTTGTAATGCTACTAGAGCTATCTTACTTGAGCATTTCAGCAAAACTCATAGCCTCGTCAACTCCAGGGATTGCATTAGTTAATTCTGACAAGATGCCATCCATACCATCATCATTTGCAAGCTCATCATTTTCTACCTTCGGATCTACTTCCTACACCCACAATCCAATCAAATTAACCAAGGATTCCCCTCAAATTACCACTCAATCAACCCAATCAAATAAACCGATCTAATAAGGGGCAAAGCGATAGAATTACCATAGCGTAGAGGTTAGAGAATCCATTGACGAGCGTGGGGATCTTGGTGAAGCGCTGCTGAAACGCGTCGCTTAGGTTATGAGCCGGGTCGGTGGAGATAACGAGCACAGACTGTCGCACCGACGCTAGCAAAATTGAGATGATGGAGCTGCATGTGGTCTTCCCCACCCCTCCCTTGCCTCCAACGAAGACCCACTTCAGGGTCTCCTGCTCCAGTACGTTCCTCACCGATCCCTCCGGTATCTCCATCCTCTATTGATTTATTTAGGCCCGGTTCGGTTGCCTCGGGAGGGAGATGGGGATAAATTGAGGGGAATCGGGAGGGGAAGGAGGAGAGAGAGGTGGGGGTGTTGGTTCACGATTTCTTCTCGGTCGGGCAAGGCAAGGGCGAGAAAGTTACGGCGGCGTTTTTAAGAATTAACCGGAGATATCCGGTTCTTCGAGAATGAGGTCATTGAGGTGTTTCAAGGACCTGTGTTTTTTTGTTTTGTTTTTGGATTCTTTGTATCATCGAGGGATGATACCCTGCAGGTGGCAAGTCAGATCGGACGGACGGGATCGGGTCGGATCGGATCGTGTTAGTTTGACTGTCGATTAGGGGTGTAAATGGGTCGAGTTGGTCGGTTTCGTATAGATTTTCAATTCGTTAGATGTTATTCGGATTATAGTGTTTTCAACCTGTAACCAATCAATCAAAAATAAAAATCATCTTATTCATATTTTATTTAAGAGGTCAGATTTTACGAGTTTCTCGGATTTCACAAACTTCAATATTTCACACAATTTGCTTAATGATACAAAAGTAAAAATAACAATGAAAATAATTTAAATAACACATTGGCGTCAGTTCGTACTTCAAAAATTAAAATTAAGAAGTTTGATAAAAAAAATATACATGTAAGTTTCTAACGAAAATCGAATAAAAAACTTTATTACTAGTAGCATAATTATCTAATTAAATATAAAAGACCAGGTCGAGTTTCACCAGCGTTTTATTCTACAATCTGTACCCACATATTAGATGTCGGGTTTGACAAATAAAAATCGTAACCGACCATAAAAAATCGAAATCCACATTTTTTTAGGTTGGGTCGGTCGGGTCAGTCGGGTTAATCGGGTTAGTCGGATTGAACTTACACCCCTACTTTTGATAATCATCGGATTGAAGATTGAGTCGGGTGAGTCGGATCAAGTTTCAGGTCATCATATGTCGATAACTTACGGGTCATGAGTCAGATCAAGTGAGATCGGGTCGAGTTTTGGGTCGGTTCGCGTCGGTCTTTTTTGAGCAACATATCAGGTCGGGCTACATCGACACCTTTCGGGTCTTGGGTCGGATCGGATGAGATCAGATCAAGTTCGAGTCGGGTTGCACTGACAACTTTTGAGAATTATTTTGAGTTTTAAGTTCAATTGGACATGATGGAGTCGCGTTATTGAATTGTTTTATTAAATCTTGACTTTATCTAATGTTAATTTATTAGTAAAATTAGATTATGATGTATGCAAGATAATATTAGATCGATTTACATGTTGTATGAGGTCAAGTCGGGTCGGATCAGGCTCGGGTCCTCTTGTGTCTCTCCATCTCAGGTTACGGGTCGGGTCGGGCTAGGGTCCTCATATGTCGCGCCATCTCGAGTTACGGGTCATATCAGGCCAGGTCGGATTGGGCTCGGGTCGCTTATGTGTCGCTTCGTCTCGAGTTACGGATCATCTCGGGCCGGGTCGGGTTCGGGTAGTTTGACTTTATCAAAAACTTGGATCGGGTCAGGTTCAGGTCGGATCGCATCGTGTCAGGTATTGCCACCTCTAGATACAGCTGTGAGGTGGAAGCATGGTCGGTTAGTGGGTATATATATTTTTTGAGAAAAATTGTCCCATGCCACTTAAAACTAGGGACATTTTGATAATGCCCGAGCTTTCTCTCGTATTTGTTATCGATAATTTAATTTTGCTCTCAAAATGCCACTTTGTCTATTTTAATAATTTATGTTTCAATTTAAAAAAATTACATTTCTTGACAATAATACCCCTGACATGTTTCAACTATTTGAATGAGTCGATTTAGACTCACGACTCACAATCGATTCAACTCGATTCACGATCTCTCGTGCCTGAAGAACCCTAGAACTCATCTTCATTGATTCGACTTACCTGAGAGATTTGTTCCGGCTGAGAGCCCCGCTCTTTACATCGTTCCACCTTCTGTTTTTATATCTCTGATGTTCCCTTTTTCATCATTCCGCCTGAAGAACCCTAGAATCCCTTTTTCATCATTTTGAAATACAATCCAGTATGACAATACGGTTTGGAACCTAGTTGTATCATTTGATGGGATGAAACCCATAGCTAACAAGTGAATTTTTAAAAGAAAAACATACATGGATGGTAAGATGACTGTATACAAAGCACGGCTAGTAGTGAAAGGTTTAAAACAAATTCAAAGAGTTGATTGTGATGAAACTTTTTTGCCGGTAGCTATGTTTAAGTCGATTCGGATACTCCTAGCAATTGCCGCATTTTGTGATTATGAAATATGGCAAATGGATGTTAAAACTGTCTTCTTAAATGAAAATTTAGAAGATGATGTGTACATGACACAGTCTGAGGGTTTTGAAGATCTAAAGAATGCTGGAAAGGTATGCAAACTTTTTAAATCTATTTATGGATTGAAGCAATCATCACAGAGTTGGAATCTTTGGTTTGACAAAGAAGTCAAAAAGTTTGACTTCGTCAGATGTGAAGAAGAACCATGTGTATACAGGAAGACTAGTGGGAGTGTCATCGTCTTTCTAATCTTATATGTACTTAGATGACATACTCTTAAAAGGAAATGATATTTCTATGTTGCAACAAGCTAATTCTTCATTAGAGAAAGTTTTCTCGATGAAGAACTTAGGCGATGTTGTCTATATACTAGGCATAAAGATCTACCGTGATAGATCGAAAAGACTTATAGAATTATGTCAAAACATGTACATTGACAAAGTGCTAAATAGGTTTAGCATGCAAGATTCTAAGAAAGGATTCCTGCCAATGAATCATGGTGCGCATCTTAGCAAGACTCAGTGTCCTTCGACAGCTGATGAGCGAAGCACAATGAATATAGTTCCATACGCTTCGACTATAGGCTCTATCATGTACGCCATGTTGTGCACTCACCCTGATGTCTCGTATGCTTTAAGTGTGACGGGTAGATATCAGGCTACTTAATTTTCCTATAAATAGAGGGGGATAAAGAGAAAATAACAAATTAATTCAAATCTTATCTGATCAGTTTGATCGAATCGATAAATATATTTTTCTCTCTATCTAGGTTACGGTTGTTTACGGGATTCAGAAAATATATATTTGTGAAAGTTGCGGTATTTCTATTTGAATAACTGCAAGTCATAAATATATTTAGTTTGTTCTTTTCTCAGTGAATAATATTTTTGCAGAATTCTGCGGTTTATGATATTTCTGGCAAAAGAAATAAACCGCTCTCTAGTCAGTCTTGGTGAACATTTAGCAGCCCCTCCTTTAAAATCCCACTAAATTCTCTATAATACTCCATATTGTTCGCTATTAAAAGTCGAAACTTTAGTAATGTTAATGTGTTTGACATACTACAATTAGACAGGTTGACATTACCCGAACCCTACTCGAATCACATGGGGTTGGGTCCTAATCAGGTCCATTTGGTAAGGTAAGAGATTGATACCCTTAGCAACAATCAAACATTGTATTCGAACAACATTTCTATCTAAATTTTATGAGGCGCACACACACACACACACACATATATATATATATATATAGAGAAATGCTATTATGCTTTGCAAAGCACGTGCTTTGAAATTGTGGACATGACTGCCCTCGTGTCTTAGCACGATTAATAAGCCTCGCTCTGATACCACCAAAGGATGTCACACCCCAGAAATATTAACTAGTTTAAGGGTGTTAATCCCGCCACGTGTACTTACTCGCAAGTACACGAAAGGCTTAATTTGATATAATAGAAACGAGATAACCTTGACAAGTTTATATAAGTAGAGGAACAGCACACATAGTGGACACAATACGTGAACATCCAAAAGTCACCTTTTCATTTATATCAGCGTCTTTTTACAAGATGGACACCGGAAGCGAAGAAAATACAAGTACATACATAAGAGGACGGCCTCACCAAAGGTCGTAAGACCAATCCTTACTAACTTACTACAATAACTAACCTAATAAGAAACGAAAAGATAAGCAATATAGAAGAATATATCAAAACGGAAGACGCCGGGGAAACTCCATCCTAGCGCGCTCCTCAGAACTTCAAAAGTACTCCTCACCTGGACCCCACAACCAACGTGGAAACGTGAGATATAAAATCTCAGTGCGGATTAAGGTCCAGCCTTTGAGTTTATACCATTTTCTACGGAGGGACCCAAGCCAACACTTGGTATTACATTTATGCACTTTCAACCTAACTGATTAATTATTTCACTTTTAGACAAAATTATACCATACATCTAATTAGCCTACACCATATGATTCTAAAAGTCGTGAGACACAGACGTAAATAAAACCCAAAAGAATCTGGTTGAATACTTGTTTTACATATAGTACGATCTTAATCATTATAGCACCCAAAAAGGAAATCCCAATTTGTAGAACACAAGAATCCGCCCCTTAGACGGGTCACGTATTCGCGCCACCAAATCTAAGGGTTTGCCAAGCAGGCGTGCCAAGCGATGCATTCGTACCCGGATCGCCCAACTTACTAACTTAAACGTGGTTAAGCGGACTTAACCACGCTTAAGCGGGCGTGCCAAGCGATACGATTGCACCCGGATCGCCCAACTTACTAACTTGGACTTAATTCTGAGATTCCAGGACGAAAACTCCCTGGACGATATGAGCGACTGTGAACAGCACATTCATATTTGATCAAAACGTATCCTTGTGTCCTACCTCACCAATAGATAAAAATAAAGGAAGAAAATTCGGCCTCAGTTGCCATACGGAAATAAGGAACCGACTACCCGTTTGAAAAGGATAAAATAAATGGGAACTCCCTGTACCCAACCAGGGGCCAAAGGGGAGCCCCAGGCTTCCTCTGTACCAACCAGGGCCAAAGGAGGAAGTCCTTCGAATATTAGGAGATCTCTTAATATCGGCTAATAGAGAATATATATAAAAGAACGGAATAGCTCCAATACCTCACATATGGCACACACACTCTAAGACTGAGACGCCGGTCTTGTTCACTCAGAGAGAGGATTATAACGTAATTTATAGATAATATGGAGATTGAAAATAAAATTCTCAAATGGCACTATGAGTCATCAAGTAATGAGCCCGCTGGTGAACATTAGTCGGATGTCCTTAAGGACATCCCGTTGAGAGTATCCCATGGGCTATGTCAGACACCATGACACATACTCCCTCCACGATGCCCTCAGTCTACATCCACTCTAAGGTTCACCGGCCCGACACTCAGCACTCCCGACGTAATACATATAATATTGAATACGCATCTACCTATAAGTATTCTAATAAGCTATACTATTCGTATATCGGATCTCACGTGCAATATGAATGCAAATGATATGCAATGCAAGTTGGTCCTAATTATTGGTTACCGGCATGCAAGTATGACAGTTCAAGTTCTACGGGCCTGTTTACAATTTATGGTGACTATTGGTACCTCAGTTCAGATCAAAGAAAAAGAAAGGTATAGGCCTGGTTCCTACATCCTAGACAAGGGTATAAACCCCAGGAACCCGCACCTGGGAGATATGGAGAGAACGTAGAGCAAACTCTACTCCGGTGGCGGCTCTGATCCGTCCGCGTCTGTGTTCGCAACGACGTCGTCAGCAGCAGCCTCGTCCGCGAGTGGATACGAGTCGGCTAAATCTCCAGAAAAGGGCAAGGTAGTCGATTTAATTCGAGGGTAGAGGTGGATACGTAATATCCTCCTCGCTTCTTGTTGGTTTGCCCTAGCTTCCTCCTCTCTTTCTTTTTCTTACGTTTTAGTACGAATCGCTAATTTGAATGTGCTTAAAAATCTCAGCACATGAGTGTTTAGCCAAAAGAGAGGAGGGCCTGAGCTCGCTGCATTTTATAGGATGGAAGAGAGGTGCATATGAGGGAAAGCAAGTATCATGATGGCCTGATCTCGTGGCTTAACCACGAGCTCGGAGGTGACAGGGTTTAGGTCAGAGTTCTGCACGTATCACAGACCAGATTTGGTCTTTGCGACATGTCCTTGAGTCGAGGGAAATCGTGGGAGTGAGGTAAGTAACAACCAACCAGACGGGTGAGGCTCGAGTGAAAAGAAAGAAGGAGGGGGAGCTGGCGCCTGAGAGAGAAGCCGATGGGACAGGGAGAGAGAGATGGAGCGTGTTCGAGAGGGAGAAGAGAGAAGTCGGTTTGACCGCGAGAGAAAAGGAGAAAAAGGGAATAAGAATGGAGTGCAGAGAGAGAGAGAGATGGGAAATGGGAGTAAATGCGAAATGACAGAGAGATCGAGAGTGTGCAGGAGAAAAGGAGAGGAAAGGGCAGAGGAAGGACAGACAGAGGGAAAGCATGAGAGAGAGAGATGTGGCAGGGGCATTTAATGAAGGGAGAGGGGTGACATTGGGAAGGTGCAAAGGTGATAGGGCTGTGATGTGTCAGGAGAGAGGCAACGCCTAGAAGTCAAAAATGGCAGTTTCTAGGCAGAGGCGCGGATTTTCTGCAGTTTTTCTTGTACCCAGTTTATGTGCTTAGTAGATTCTACTCCATGTCTTGACCCGTCTGGACTCGTTATGCCATTTGCTGCACAAGATCAGACTTGGGAGTCGACAGGGGACGGGGAATCCCAGGTCCTTTCTGGATCTTGGTTTAAGTAGTGGGATTAGGTACATTGCTTGTCCCCTGTGTCCTAGTGTGTTGTCTCGCTTCTGCATGAGTTCAAGGTGACCCGTTACACTGAAATGTTCTAAGAGTGTGGAAACGAATTCAAGGCAGGGGAGTTAAGGGATCTGGTTTGGGAGAAATTTTATGTGCTCCTTCGTGTTGTTAACCTGTTCAAAGTTATACGGGTTTCACATCCTCCCCTCCTTAAAGAATTGTTTCGTCCCGAAACAAGGTAACTCAAACGGTGAAGAGATCGAGATATCTCTCCCGCATCTCGCTCTCGAGCTCCCAAGTGGCCTCTCGAGGTGTGTGATGCTCCCACTGAACTAATACTCGAGGAATAGATCGCCTGGGAAGACGTGTCTCCTGGGTATCCAAGATACGCAAAGGTCGCTCTCGATAGGTCAAATCTCTCTCGACCTGTAGTGGCTCTATCTGTAGCACGTGGGAGGGGTCAGATACATAATGTCTCAACTGTGAGACGTGGAAGACGTTATGTAGCCCTGCATGGGATGGGGGAAGAGCGAGTCGATAAGCACATGGTCCAACTCACTCTAAAATGTGGAAGGGTCCGACGTATCGGGGCGCAAGCTTCCCCTTAACGCCGAACCTCACTATGCCCTTAACGGGCGATACTCTCAATAAGGCGTGCTCACCAACGGTGAACTACACGTCTCGTCGCTTCGGATCGGCATACTTACGTTGCCGGTCCTGTGCGGTCCTAAGTCGCTCGTGAATGAGTCTGACGGTCTCAATACTCTCATTCACGAGCTCTGATGCTGTAGGGGTGTATGTGCCGGATGGTCCCCAACATAATGGGGTACGGACGGGGTGTCCGTACAATGCCTCAAAGGGAGTCATGCCGATAGACGCGTGATAACTGCTGTTATACGCGAACTCAGCGAGGCTGAGGTGTGACTCCCAATCTCCGCCCATGGTAATCGCGCATGCTCGCAACATGTCCTCCAGCGTCTGTATAGTGCGCTCAGACTGGCCGTCTGTCTGTGGGTGGAAGGCCGTGCTGAAACTCAAGGTCGTACCTAGCGCCTCCTGAAAACGCTCCCAGAAGCGGGAAGTAAATCGGGTGTCTCGGTCGGAGATAATCTATGTCGGTGCGCCATGGTGCTTGAACTGCTCTCTCAGATATACGCTCGCCATCTGCTCAGGTGACATCCCGTATCGATAGGGTATGAATCGAGCGACCTTCGTCAATGTGTCGACGATCACCCAGACAGCATTATAATGCTTCTGGGTCCTAGGTAGCCCCGTGACAAAGTCCATAGTAATGATATCGAATTTGCGCTGGGACTTTGGTAACGGGTGTAAGAGTCCTGCTGGTCTCGTACGCTCGGCTTTGACCTTCTGGCATACTAGGCACTTAGCCACATATTAGGCTATCTCCCGGTGCATCCTCTTCCACCAGAAATGGCGTCAGAGAGTCTGGTACATCTTGGTCTCGCCAGGGTGGATGGCGTAACCCGAGTCGTGTGCCTCTGCAAGGATCTTGTCCTTCAGAGCGGAAATGTGGGGTACGCATAGTCGATCATCGAAAAGTAAGGCTCCATCCTCAGCGATGTGGAATCGAGGTACAGTGCATAGGGGTACCCGAGCTATGTACCTCGCAAGTATAGAATCGGAAGCCTGAGCCTGTCGGATCTCGTCTCGTAAAGTGGGCTGGATGGTCAAGGGAGCAACCATAGCCACGTCGGAAGGTCGAGGATCAGACGAGGTCCCATCTGACACAGTCACCACTAGGTCTAATCGTCGCATATCCTCGAGGAGATGGTGCTGGTCCGTAAGAAGAGTCGCCATGTTGGCGCTACTCTTCCTACTCAGGGCATTAGCCACGACGTTGGCCTTGCCCGGATGATACAAGATTTCCATCTCATAATCCTTCATGAGCTCAAGCCAACGTCTCTGGCGCAGGTTGAGCTCACGCTGCGTAAATACGTACTTGAGGCTCTTATGATCAGTGAAGATCTTGCTCTTAGCCCCGTATAGGTAATGGCGCCAGATCTTCAAAGCGAAGGCCACGGCGGCCAGCTCGAGATCGTGGGTCGGGTAGTTCCTCTCGTGAGGCCTAAGCTGTCGTGACGCGTATGCGATAACGTGGCCGTTCTGCATCAAAACGCAACCGAGTCCAAGCCGAGACGCATCTGTATACACTGCGTACTCTACGTCTGGTACAGGCATGGCTAGCACTGGAGCAGAGACGAGACGCCTCTTGAGCTCCTCGAAGCTCTGCTGTCGCTCGGTGGTCCACTCAAATCGTACTCCCTTCTTCAACAACTGTGTCAAGGGTGCCGCCAGCACCGAAAATCCCTCAACGAACCTCCGATAGTAACCCGCGAGTCCTAAGAAGCTACGTACCTCTGTCTGAGTGGTAGGAGGATGCCACTCGGTAATCGCGACGATCTTCTGCGGATCAACCGCAAGGCCATCCTTGGATATGATATGTCCAAGGAAGGCAACATGCTCGAGCCAAAAATCGCACTTGGAGAGCTTGGCATAAAGCTTGTGCTCTCGCAAACGCTGCAGCACCATCCCAAGATGGTGTGCGTGCTCAGAACGACTCCGGGAATATACAAGTATATCATCGATGAAAACCACTACAAAACGATCCAGGAAGTCTGAGAACACCCTATTCATGGGATCCATGAAATAGGCGGGAGCGTTCGTCAGACCAAATGACATGACCAAAAACTCATAATGGCCATATCTGGTACGAAACGCGGTCTTCGGGACATCGCAGTCGCGGATGGTCAATTGGTGATACCCAGATCGTAAGTCGATCTTAGAGTACACCTGCGACCCCTGCAACTGGTCGAACAAGTCATCAATCCGAGGTAATGGATACCGATTCGGCACAGTGACTTTGTTCAACTCCCTATAATCTATGCACAAGCGCAATGTGCCGTCTTTCTTTCGCACGAACAAGACTGGAGCACCCCAGGGTGAGGTGCTTGGTCTGATGAAACCCTTCTCCAAAAGCTCCTCTAACTGTGTCTTCCGCTCTCGCAACTCCGCGGGGGCCATACGGTAAGGAGCACGAGCAACGGGGGTCGTGCCCGGCTGCAACTCTATGCAAAATTTCACGTCGCGCCGTGGGGGTAGGCCAGGTAGATCATCGGGGAAGACGTCAGGATACTCACTCACGACTGAAATGGTAGATATATCTATCTCCTTGGCATCTGTCGAAACGACTGATGCCAAGTAGTAGTCGCATCCCGCGGAAATGAGATGTTTTGCCTGTAAGGCGGATATAACAGACGCCCTCGCTGCTGGATGGGTACCTCGAAAATGGAAAGGCTCGAAGGTGGAACCGTAAAATCTCACACTACGCCTCTCGCAGTCCACTATGGCTCGATGTCTAGTCAACCAATCAAGACCCAAAATCACGTCGAAATCAAGTAAGTCAAGGACAGTGAGATCTATGAGTAAATCCCTACCCGAGATCCTTACCATGTGATTCCTACAGATCCTGTTCACGACTACCGACTTCCCGAGTGGGATTTGGACCTCCATGGCCCGAGTTCTAATCTCGGTGGGCCAATCTCGGGACCTAACGTAATATGCTGAAACGAAAGAATGGTTGGCCCCCGTATCGATAAGAACAAAAGCGGGGCCACCTGATATAGTAACCATACCTGCGATGAGATCGGCATCGGCGGAATCCTGATACGGGTATGCCTCAGCCTCGTCCTCAGGGACGACAGGGTCAGCGATGACCGCATGGACACGGGCAACGGGCCTCGCTCCAGGTGCTCGTCCACCTCGTGCTCCGCCTCGGGGCGGGGCTGATGCACCACGACCTGCTGGTATAAGCGGAGGTCGTACTGCTGCTACGGTTGGTCCTCCTGCGGGTCTGGGCGGCCTGGATGGGCAATCGGGTGCCCAATGACCGGGCTGCTGACAGATGTGGCAAACTCTCAGCCGAGGTCTTTGGTATGGGGCAGGTCTCGGCAGGAAGGTCTGAGGCCTGCGGGGTGGGGTGGTAGAGGGTCTGGGTGGAGTAGCGGAGGTAGAGGCTCCATCAGCGCGGGGTCGAACGTTGCGGGCTGCTGCCCGTGCACTGATAAGTCCCTCCTCGAACTCGGCCTTATCCATAAGGAACTCGACCGAGTTCCCGGGATACAGGTCAAGGATACTGGCCAATGCCGGCTGAAGGCCACGGATGAATCGAGCTCGTCGGCGAGTAGGGTCTGCCACGAGCTCTGGTGCATAGCGGGAGAGTCGGATGAACAACTCCCCGTACTGACGAGCTGTCCGAGAACCCTGGGTGAGGGTCTCAAATCGATGTCGAAGGGCGGAGAGCTGATACTCTCCCATAAATCGTGCCTGGAAAACGTCGGAGAATACCTCCCATGTCATGGCCCGAACTCCGCCCTCGTGCTGCGGCTCCTGTGCGGTCCACCAATGGCGAGCGTCACGATCCAAAAGAGTGGTCGCTAGCTCGGCCATGTGGGCCGCGGGCGTGCGCGAAAGTCGAAAGGTGGTCTGTACCATCGCTAGCCACTCCTCGGCGGCATCGTAACCACTGCTACCGTCATACCTGGGTGTATGATGGCGCTCAAACTCACGTAATGAGGCTACAAATGGGTCGTGTGTCGGTGGTCCTGCTGTGCCGGTACCCGCCTGAGCGGTGAACTGTGCCAGCCCAGCGAAGAAGGCCTGCATGAGCTGGGCAGGGTCAGTACCTGGGGCGAACACAATCGGCTGAGGCTGAGCAGCCCGCTGTGTCGGGGTCCCAGGTCTGGGACGAGTATCGGGTGGTGGGGGTACAGGGTCCGGTCGTATTGGGTGGACCCCGGGAGGTAAGACAGGAGGTGGGGGAAGATCAGGGGTCTGCCGACCCGGTGCCATGGGTCGTGCGGGGGCAAAACTAGCGGTATCGTGTATATCTGCATCACGCGGCTCTACGTGAACGGGTGGTGTGGTAGGGTGAGGGTGAGGATGAAGACGAGGGTCATGTGGGTGTGGTGCAGAAGCAGAAGGGCGAGTGTGGCCGGGACGACCGTGTGTGGCAGATCTAGTCATGGCAGATAGAATAATAGCTGAAAATAGAAATAAAACAGGTCTTAGTAACTTTATTGCTTCCATTATTTATTTCTTACTAGAATTTGGTTCGGCAGAGGTTTTGGTGTTGGTATAATTCGTCACGATTTAGTTCGTTTGCATTCTATGTCTACCCTCGCTCAAACCTAAACGGATGACATATATTGTTATGTGTGCTCATACTGACTTTTAGCCTTGAAAATCAGGTGGCCTCATTAGTACATGACTGCCCTCGTGTCTTAGCACGATTAATAAGCCTCGCTCTGATACCACCAAAGGATGTCACACCCCAGAAATATTAACTAGTTTAAGGGTGTTAATCCCGCCACGTGTACTTACTCGCAAGTACACGAAAGGCTTAATTTGATATAATAGAAACGAGATAACCTTGACAAGTTTATATAAGTAGAGGAACAGCACACATAGTGGACACAATACGTGAACATCCAAAAGTCACCTTTTCATTTATATCAGCGTCTTTTTACAAGATGGACACCGAAAGCGAAGAAAATACAAGTACATACATAAGAGGACGGTCTCACCAAAGGTCGTAAGACCAATCCTTACTAACCTACTACAATAACTAACCTAATAAGAAACGAAAAGATAAGCAATATAGAAGAATATATCAAAACGGAAGACGCCGGGGAAACTCCATCCTAGCGCGCTCCTCAGAACTTCAAAAGTACTCCTCACCTGGACCCCACAACCAACGTGGAAACGTGAGATATAAAATCTCAGTGCGGATTAAGGTCCAGCCTTTGAGTTTATACCATTTTCTACGGAGGGACCCAAGCCAACACTTGGTATTACATTTATGCACTTTCAACCTAACTGATTAATTATTTCACTTTTAGACAAAATTATACCATACATCTAATTAGCCTACACCATATGATTCTAAAAGTCGTGAGACACAGACGTAAATAAAACCCAAAAGAATCTGGTTGAATACTTGTTTTACATATAGTACGATCTTAATCATTATAGCACCCAAAAAGGAAATCCCAATTTGTAGAACACAAGAATCCGCCCCTTAGACGGGTCACGTATTCGCGCCACCAAATCTAAGGGTTTGCCAAGCAGGCGTGCCAAGCGATGCATTCGTACCCGGATCGCCCAACTTACTAACTTAAACGTGGTTAAGCGGACTTAACCACGCTTAAGCGGGCGTGCCAAGCGATACGATTGCACCCGGATCGCCCAACTTACTAACTTGGACTTAATTCTGAGATTCCAGGACGAAAACTCCCTGGACGATATGAGCGACTGTGAACAGCACATTCATATTTGATCAAAACGTATCCTTGTGTCCTACCTCACCAATAGATAAAAATAAAGGAAGAAAATTCGGCCTCAGTTGCCATACGGAAATAAGGAACCGACTACCCGTTTGAAAAGGATAAAATAAATGGGAACTCCCTGTACCCAACCAGGGGCCAAAGGGGAGCCCCAGGCTTCCTCTGTACCAACCAAGGCCAAAGGAGGAAGTCCTTCGAATATTAGGAGATCTCTTAATATCGGCTAATAGAGAATATATATAAAAGAACGGAATAGCTCCAATACCTCACATATGGCACACACACTCTAAGACTGAGACGCCGGTCTTGTTCACTCAGAGAGAGGATTATAACGTAATTTATAGATAATATGGAGATTGAAAATAAAATTCTCAAATGGCACTATGAGTCATCAAGTAATGAGCCCGCTGGTGAACATTAGTCGGATGTCCTTAAGGACATCCCGTTGAGAGTATCCCATGGGCTATGTCAGACACCATGACACATACTCCCTCCACGATGCCCTCAGTCTACATCCACTCTAAGGTTCACCGGCCCGACACTCAGCACTCCCGACGTAATACATATAATATTGAATACGCATCTACCTATAAGTATTCTAATAAGCTATACTATTCGTATATCGGATCTCACGTGCAATATGAATGCAAATGATATGCAATGCAAGTTGGTCCCAATTATTGGTTACCGGCATGCAAGTATGACAGTTCAAGTTCTACGGGCCTGTTTACAATTTATGGTGACTATTGGTACCTCAGTTCAGATCAAAGAAAAAGAAAGGTATAGGCCTGGTTCCTACATCCTAGACAAGGGTATAAACCCCAGGAACCCGCACCTGGGAGATATGGAGAGAACGTAGAGCAAACTCTACTCCGGTGGCGGCTCTGATCCGTCCGCGTCTGTGTTCGCAACGACGTCGTCAGCAGCAGCCTTGTCCGCGAGTGGATACGAGTCGGCTAAATCTCCAGAAAAGGGCAAGGTAGTCGATTTAATTCGAGGGTAGAGGTGGATACGTAATCTCCTCCTCGCTTCCTGTTGGTTTGCCCTAGCTTCCTCCTCTCTTTCTTTTTCTTACGTTTTAGTACGAATCGCTAATTTGAATGTGTTTAAAAATCTCAGCACATGAGTGTTTAGCCAAAAGAGAGGAGGGCCTGAGCTCGCTGCATTTTATAGGATGGAAGAGAGGTGCATATGAGGGAAAGCAAGTATCATGATGGCCTGATCTCGTGGCTTAACCACGAGAGATGTGGCAGGGGCATTTAATGAAGGGAGAGGGGTGACATTGGGAAGGTGCAAAGGTGATAGGGCTGTGATGTGTCAGGAGAGAGGCAACGCCTAGAAGTCAAAAATGGCAGTTTCTAGGCAGAGGCGCGGATTTTCTGCAGTTTTTCTTGTACCCAGTTTATGTGCTTAGTAGATTCTACTCCATGTCTTGACCCGTCTGGACTCGTTATGCCATTTGCTGCACAAGATCAGACTTGGGAGTCGACAGGGGACGGGGAATCCCAGGTCCTTTCTGGATCTTGGTTTAAGTAGTGGGATTAGGTACATTGCTTGTCCCCTGTGTCCTAGTGTGTTGTCTCGCTTCTGCATGAGTTCAAGGTGACCCGTTACACTGAAATGTTCTAAGAGTGTGGAAACGAATTCAAGGCAGGGGAGTTAAGGGATCTGGTTTGGGAGAAATTTTATGTGCTCCTTCGTGTTGTTAACCTGTTCAAAGTTATACGGGTTTCACATGGGATGTAGATAAGAACTGCGAGAATAATATTTTTCTTTAATAAAATTCAAATTTTAACTAATTTTATAGAGAATTAATCAAATGCCTATGATTTTGGTGCCTCATCGGTACTCATGAAACTAAATTTTAATTAAATATTTTTGAAATCATTAAATATTAAAACTAACTGATTGAATATTTCATATATAACATATTGTACGTGTAAAAAAAAATATTGCATCATTTCAATTTTGTTTCAATAGTTATCAAGAGCTAACAAAATCAACCGTACAAATTAGGCGATTTAATCGTCACTCTTGATGGCCATTGAAATGAAGTTGAAACTTTATCATTTTTTATAGACATGTATTTATGATGATTTAAAATACATATGACGGTTTACATTTTAAAATATAAGTTTGAAACAAAAAATAGACACGACGGATACAGATGAGCATGAACATTGAATCCCTCCTTTTTATATACACGAGTAAACTTATATTCACAGTAACGCGGAGCATGAATAATTTGAACTTAGCAAATAATTTGAACTCGACCAAATGGTCCATGTTCCCAATTTATGCTTCGAGCTAGGCATCAGACTATTCGGTTTCCATCCCCTTTTTTTTTCTAATTTTCGCACAGCATTACAAGCATGATTCTAACACCTAATAGACCCCTTCACTTTTCACACAGTGAGGAGCTCCTTTCCAGAGTTTATTCATGTTTGATCCGTTGGATATACATCATAAGTTTCAGATTGTCTTAAATAGAAGTTCTCTTTGCTCTGTTTTGAGACTACAAATGGAAGTTTCTGATTGTGAAATACACAACACTAACAAACCATGTGATAGTAATCATTAATCATGATGGATATGAAAATCATTTCAGTAAAGAGAAGAAGTACTAAAGAGAATGATGCAGTTGTTTGCATGTAACTAGCTTTTTCTAACAAGTTATGGGGTAAAAGAAATATTCCATAGTTCCCATATATCCAAGTGATAAGTTGCACATAAATACAAGCTAAACATTACGTTATAGAGTATTTGTTTTCAACTTAGCATTATTGTTTTTCGTATCCTATTTTGATAGATTATGTTTCCTTGTTGTGTGCTGATTTATCTTAATTCACAACCTTGTAAATAAACCTTGTAACTATAGTTTTATGATTGATGAAATTGTTTACCCGGCAATAGCCCGCCAAATTCAAGAAAAATAAGATTTACTCATTGATAAAATTTCTGTGCAATAAGGTTTCTGATATAAGAGAATTAGGAAAAGTGGAAAATCAAAAGATAGATATTCACTTTTAAACAAGAAATTGGGGTCTTATGTACCCCTCTAATTCATTCAAGAACAGAAATTTAGAAACTCCTAATTTCAATATATGCCATGATCAGCAATCAGCATACAACTTCAGTGATACTATTAATCCCCAAATTCATCTTATTACCTATTCATTTCAGTAAATCAACTGTACCCACTGCCCCTTGCTCGGTATCCCACCACACACCACAAACAACATATAATAACCTGGCGGTGCCACATTGCGACTAGCCGGAGCTGAAGCATCCAATAAGTACCGGTTACTTGGAAACAAACCAACATTTCTTACTGCATCTACACTCAAAATAAGCACTCTCTGACTCATTGAGAATGAATGTGTAGTAAATGCCGGTACAACCATTGTCACTATGACATCCTTTTCCTCCTTGGATTCAGGTCCTGCATCAAATATTATAGATATTTTGGCACCATATCCAATTCTTCCACTATTTGGTTGAACGCGCAAAATTTTAGGCCTAGGGCTATCAAAATAAGGTGGCAAAAAGGCTTCGATGCTAAGCTCAGTCGGATACATCACCCCAGAAAACGTGTACCGTATATTTGGGTTACTTCCCCCGATCAAAACCCTACCATCTGGAATTAACTGTGCTGTCGAGTGATAGAGTCTCGGTATGGCTGCTGGATTCATGATCTCAAATTTTGAGTTCAGTTTCTTTTCGACAGAGCCGATGTTGTAAATCACCGGTTGGAATACAGGATCACGACCGAGTGTCCAACCAGCAGACCCTTTACTTGCACCATTTATTATCAGCACATCCCGACCAGTCGGTAGCAAAACCATATCTCCCATTATTCTCGCCATCGGCATTTTTTCGATTATCCAATGAGGCGACTTAGCTGTAATCACCAGCCTGCCACATTTATCTGAAGCTGGTAAGAATATGTTAGAATTATTTGCTAATGAGTAAGCCCTAGGATCAGTGCCACCGCATATCAGAATTTCAGCACTTAAATTGGTGTCATTGTTTGCTTTGTTTAACCAAATAGGTAGGAGAACCGAGGAGCCAGTAGAAGGGTAGTTCCGTGCAATTCCACCAGGCATTTCAGGATAAGTTCTTACCACTTTGTTGTTGATGTAGTCTAGTAAAATGGATTTGGTATTCGCAAATATGAAGAGATTTCCGTCTGTTGAGAGATGAACAAACGGGTAGAGATTGTTCTCCCATTGATCGTTAGTCTCATACAAAAAAGGTAACTTATATACCAGCTGCTCATTTTCATTCTTAGGAACAAACTCGTAACTAAACTGGCGCCGACCACCGACCACAATCACCCTTCCATCAGGCAATGCATGGTTTGTTGCATACCATCTCCGTACCGACAAACCATTTGGTACCTCCAGCCAGTTGCAACCATCACATGCTGAGAGATACCGAATGGTACGGTCGCCATTAAGGAACCCACCAGTTTGTAAAAGGGTGCCATTCGGCAACAATGCACCAGAAGAGCACCAGGTGTCCGTGAGAACCATTAACGGACGTACTGCACGTGTGACAGGATCAAACTCAACAGAGTGAGCAGTACAATCCTTGCTCATTTTCGTGCACATATATGGAGGTAATGAGATGTTTGACCGACCAAAGTCGGTACGGTCGAAACTAACAAGATGACCATTAGGAAGAACAGCTGTGTGCATAGCTGAGATGCCAATGCTTTGTTTGAGAAGCATCCATGTGCCACCATTTTTCTGTGCTTGAGTTTGTGAAAAGAGGAAAAGGAGATAGAAGAGTGTGGATAGGAGCCCTTTGAAATTTAAGCTTTTCTCCATCTTGTTGTATTTTCTAGCTAGTTGGATTTCGTGGGAAAGAATTGGAATTTGAGATGTAAATAAGGATCGATGTGGTTGTTCAACGTGAGTCTACATGAGTTGATGCTGTGAGGCTACAAGTTAAGTAGTTAGTGTGAAAGAGCAACGACTTGGTCATGGTGCTACATGATACTTTAATTAGTTTTAATTGGCTTTTAACTAGAAAGCATTGACAGTTTGATACCATTTTTCGATTCCAATTTTCTCCATGAACAAATTTGTTGTATGCTGGGCCCAATTAATGCACACAGGATTTTCTTTTTCTGTACTCAGTGATGGATACTGTTAATTATAGTTTTTCACTATGAATCATCATAGTAGTCTTAGTTTTAATCAGGGAAAGACTTGAACTGCAATACTATCTCACACTTGGTGGTACGTGCAAAGTTAAAAATGTTCATGTATTGGTGTTTTAAGTAAAATTCTACTGGTAAAGAAAGAATGGTTTGATGTTGGTAACATAAGAATATAATATAAGGCCGGAGGAAACAATAAATAAAGACCTATTCTTATTACCAGGTACTGTCATTAGTTAGGAAGGCACATATTGTAATTAATCTTTATTAACTGGAGGAACTGTTCTTGCTGTTAATTGTTGGGAACAGTGATTTTTTTTTTTCTTTTTCTTGTTTGGATACAGGTGTTTGTTAAATTTGGAAGCCCAAAAGGTTTCTAACTTATTGGAAGTAACAGGGGCTGTTCATCTCCGTTATTTCTACAGAAAATTGAGTGCTCATTATTGTTCTCTTTTCCGAGAAATTGAGTACAGATACATAAAATTGAGTACTCTGATTGTTATCTTCTCCGAAAAATTATATATAAGTTGCATAAATTTGAGTACTAATTAATTGAGTACAAGTTATTGTTCTCTTTTCCGATAAGTTGTTCTCCTCTCCGAAAAATTGCGTATAAGTTGCATAAAATTGAGTACAAGTTATTGTGTCCTTCTAGAAAATTGTACAGACACACCGTCATGAAAATGTGTAGATACATCCAGAAAAAATTAAATGTAATATAATAATATATCGAATTAATTCTTCTCCAAGGGAAAAGAAAAATTAGATTCATTCCTAAGAGGCTAAGAGCATGACTCACTATTGGCAGCCTATATATCGGCTTATATTTTTTTCATTAATTTTCTGAGCATGCAGTTGTCTCCTTTTCTTTCCATTGTCATTACATAACACTATAACAGGCCATAGTCCAAACAGCCCATAAATCCTTCTTCGGTCCCTAGAATAGGCCTATAATTTATGTAGGAGTACAAATATATATTAGTAATCGAATTCGTGTACAACGAAAGAAAATAATATCAACAGAAAATTGTTTCATATTAATACATATTAAAAGTCACAGTTTCATAAAAAAAGAAGTATATGTTATAAGAATATATATAATACATAAGGTATTATGTCAAAAATGAATGAGTGGTCTAGTGGTTAAGTGGTTGGAAGGTGTTAGGTTTGACCTAAGTTTAATAATCATTGCCTACATTATTTTTAGTGAATTTTTTCTTTAATCACAAGTTCTACGAGATTTTCTGTAGCGAATCCCTCAGAACAATTGTGTTGAAGTTCAAAATTTGCTTGAAAAGCGCTATAGATGGAATTTGACCGGATAACTGTTACACTGTCCGCCCAAAAAATCATTAAATCAGAACTCTTGAGTGTTTTGTCATCCAAGATTCTTAATAAGAAGAAGCGATATGATACAATGAATTGATTGATCTTATATGTTTTGGAAGTTCTCTTTGTATACTTTGTTTTACAAGTAAAATGAAGTGGTGAGTGATC
>CAXKVX010003280.1:0-19790 GCA_964058865.1 Eleocharis quinqueflora
ACGAAAATCCTGGATCCGCCCCTGATAGCAACAACGGTGGCATTAGTAGAAGGTACTGTAGCAAAGCCATCAAGAAAGGAGGTAAGGCCATGACCACTAATTACTGGTAATATTTGAGACTTTAATAATAAAAAATGTGTCATTTAAGCGGGTTTGAATTGGATAGGATTTTTTACAGGAGAGGGATTTAAAGAAGAGTGTAGATGTTGTGGAAGAAGAATTTGTAGCAGCCATTGGGTAATTTTGAAGTTTGGCGTAGTCCTAGAAAGGCTCTGGTATCCTAAAGAATTCAGAGAGGTAGAAAGAGATGCATTAAGAGAGAAATTGTTTTATTCATTCTATCGATTGATGCAATTCACCTGTAGACATAGCACTATTTGAAGGCTTAATACAATCAATCACAATTACTGTTTTTCTAATAATATTCATGCAATCTCTGATAACTTTTTGTAAAATATCTTCAATAATATTTCTAAATATGATGAGGCATAGCTGGATCTTCTGAGATCATGGCAATATCTTCAACAGAAACAATTAATTGCTATCATATTTTCCTCATAGAATTTGTCTTGGTGTTCAGCGCTTTAAAACTGTTCAATTTTACATATAACAAATTCAAATCATTGCCAAAATATTAAAATATCATTCCATAAAAGACGCCAATGCATGGTAGGCCACTCCCCCCTCCCAATTTCTTTGTAAAATATATCTTATATTTTTGTACAATTTGACATTTTTTTTAACAATATGCTTATAATTTGAAAATGTTCTTTATTTTGCTCTTTTAGAAAAAAATATAGATCTTGTTTCTTATGACGAAAATTCTGAATCCGCTCCTGAATCCGCTAACCTTCGTAACAGTCAGCAACATCGCAAGTTAGGATATAAGAATTGTAAAAATCCTATCTGCTGATAATTACGAAACTGGAATTACAAATTTCTTCATCACGAAACAAAAAAATAAATAAAAAGGGACAATAAAATCACAAAAATGGTTACACCAAAAATACACACTACCGATTGTGGAGAGGATCTGAAAAGTTAGGTACCATCCTTTCACTTCCACGGTATAATGCTCCTCTGTCTTTGTTGTGGGTAAAATGCATTTTCTTCAGGCGACCTTGCGTTGAATTGATCATATTTTGGCTGCAATTTGCTTCTAATTTCTGATCTTTGTGATCTCCATTGGCAATGAGAAAGAGAAGGTAACAAGTTAAGAGAAGAGGAAGAAGTGTCGCAACAAGCCGGTATCTCATTTCCTTGACGAATGATGCTCTCGTTAAATGATAAATAAGAGGCACACATAATTTCGTGGTTTATTTGCACTTGAAATAAGGGGCACGGCTTTATGGGTACAAAAATAAAAATGGCTGGAGTCGGGAATTTTTGCATAGAGAGTTAGAGAAACAATTATTTTAACATATAAGGTCAATTAACCTCTAAAAAAATCACAAAGAGTCAAGAACAGAACTAATACTTGCGCTACTAAATTTTTTAGGGACACAAGTATTAGTTGTGCTCCTAAACTGTAAAATTTTGACTGTAACTTTAAGAGAAATGAATGAAAATTGAAAAAAAATTGAAAAATTTTAGGACGCAATTGTGCAAGTAATACTTACGCTTTTGATCTTCTGTGAAAATTTTAGAATGTCTTTTATCCTATATGTTGAAAAAGTTTATTCTATGATTTTTGTGAAAATTTTCGCTGGAGTAATTTTATAAAATCTAATCATCTCCATTTCTAAAATATTTGGGAAGATGGATCATCTAGTACATGACGTTTTGTAAAGAGATGTCAATGGTAATTATAAAAAAATATCATAAACAAACAAAAAGGAGTTTCGAAGAGAAATAGAGAAACAATAAATATAAAAAATAAAGAAAATAAAAGGCGCATTTCACATCCATTTAAATAAATTAAATCCTACGAGGCATTACGCAAATGGTTCCAAGAGTGATTTTGTCCTTAAAATATCAAAAATACCAATTTGATTCTTAAATATTGCTTGATTAACAATTTGGTTCTTAAAGTTCAAAGATATTATTTTACTTCATTAAAATCAATTGAAAAATAATATTGTTTCTATAATAGCATTGAAACTCGTATGAATATAATAATCACACAATGCAAATAATATGAATACAAATAATTATTTGGGCCATCAATTATTATTTCAATAAATAATAGTACTATTTTGTGTGCCCTTGTATATTATTTTGAAAAAATATTTTCGTATATATTCTCGTAACATATACTGTTGTATGAACGCAATCACAGACCTTGAGTTATTAATTTGACTATAATAAAGTGGGTCTAATTTGTTGCAAATAAAAATTTAAGAATTAAAATAATAAATAATTAAATTTTGAAATGATTTATATGAAATTTTATGGACTGTATGTTGAGGATAAAATTTATACTTCATCATTTACTTCTCAACTTTTTATAAAAAAGAAAAAAAAAAACTTGATTCTTGAACTTTCATTCACAAACTTAGTCGTGGAGTTTTGAATTAACTAATTTAGTTTCTTTATAAAAATAAAAGGTTATTTTCAAAAGTTCAAGGATAAAGTTCATGCAAATGGATAAAAGTTTTTTTTCAATTTTAAATTTTTTTTTTCTACAAAAAATCGAGGATAAAAATTTTAATTTTCCAAATACAAAATACTTTACTAAATTTTACCACAAAACAAATAGTGATCAGTACTGGTTTTCTCCAGTACCCTGGGACAGGAGATGATGTTAGACAAATTAAAACCGTGGTTGTTGTTTGTGCTTTGATTAATCTCGGTTACGGCGGAGCTTTTACCTACTCCGTGCTCATATTTATCTTGGATGGTGAGCTTTCTGTCGTTACCTTTTTAGCAAATTGTTGCGCTTTAGCTTAATGTCAGATTCGAGGACTCGGATCTGCGGTAGCGCAGTAACGCGCTACAGTAAATAAACGGTTCGGATTGATGTTAGAGATGAAAATCAAGAGAGTTTTTATACTTTGATACGAATTTTGATGCAATCAGTGAAAATTGAATGATTCAAATGCTACGCTATACCATTCCGCACAGCACCAAATCCCGTTCCCAGATGGGAGCCACATTTTCCCCCTTGCGTAGATCCTGCTCGGTTTCTTATGGTACCTACGTTAAGACCTTCCATAATTACTTCCAAAAGATAATTGCTTGAAAAATGGTTCGTTTTTTTATATTCTCAACAGAATTAATCAATTTGGAATGTAATGGTTTATTTTTTCGGTTAAAACTGTTGTTCTAGATGCAACAGTAGTAGGAAGAGGAGAAGAAGAGTGAGAAAGATTTTGCAGAGATATATATAGAGAGCAAAGAGTATAGAAAGACAATCTCTGCTGGAGTTGCTAATGGATATGTTTCAGATCAAGTTCAGCTCAATTTACTAATGAAGAGTTAAAGTTTATGATCAAATTAAGTTTATAATTATCTATTAATATTTGGTTCATGTTCAATTAATTTTATAATCGAATAATGTTCATTATTTGAATATAAATTAACCATGTGGAGATTTTGAAAACCACAACGCACAGTCTACTTTAAATGAAAGCTATTTCATCACTGTATCGATTCTTACCACAACCTACCTTGAATATTAACACACTAGATTGTTATAAGTTCAAATACTTGGTAGCAGTTTAAACACGGAGGTTGTGGAGGAAGAGTTGTGACAATAACAACATTTAATGGGAGAGGCGTGATGCGAGGCCAATGGTGGTGGTGGTCGGGGAAGAGACCGAGATAGGTGCGACGACTAACTTAGATTTAATTTCGTGTTTCAATGTGCGAATTAGTTCTCTCTTGGAACTTGATTAATCTATTGGGATGTCTGAACATGTTTGTATTGAGAGAGGAAAAGGAAGGGAGAAATAAGCTCGCTCAGGTCGGAAGCTTCATTGGGTACGGGTGTGAAGCCAAGTTCTTCAAGCTTGAAAGGGTAGAATTTCTCGAGGGTAAGAAGAGCATCATGTCTCGTTCACCAATTGAGAAGCAACCGACATAAGGGCAGTGTAGAAGGTTGAGGAACTTAGGAAATTCCGAATGAGTTCGGAGTTGGCATGTCTTTGTTCTTCCAAGGCAGACAATTTTTTCTTATAGAGACTTCTGACACCGTGTAACACGATACAACACTTATACATCCAACTTTAGCCTCAGAGCACTCAACGTCTTTGCTCCTTAACTCCTCGATAAGTTGTTCATTACGAAGACGAATTCAGGAAATTCCTTCCAATTGTCGCCTCATCTCGACCTGGAGAGAGGTGATTTCCTCTTTAATAGCCACCTTCTTGGAAGTCAACCTGCTCATCGGATTTGCCCCAGAATCTAGTGGCTTGTAAGTCGACCTTCTTCTTCATCAATACCTCCTTCTCAAGGATCAACTTATTTTTTTCGATCTCGATCACAACTTTCTCCTCGAAAACCCGCTCGATAAGGTGGGAAGGCAGCTCTCCATGTTGCACAGCCTCTATAGTTTTAAGCCGAGATGCTATCTCAGCTAAAGTCGTGTTAGGTCACGAACGGTTCAAATCCGTTAATTAGCTTAAGCTGCGGAAAGACCGTAAAACAAAAATTTTACTTCTAACTTAAGCCAATGATTAAACGAGGTATGTCAGATAAACTACCGAGAGTGTCCACCTCCCGTTTATCTCTGACATCAAAACTCGATTTAATCCTTTTACAGATCTACTCCATAATTGATTTCTAAAAAATTTAATCTACTTACAAATTAAATAGATTAATATAACAATTATACCTTAATCCAAATTCGAATTGGATTGCAGCAGACTCGGAAGACCGAATCTGAGAAGCTCATTTCTTCGGAGTATCAGACGTCCGATACCTCTATCGGTGATCCACCAGGATGACCAAAGAACGATTTATTTCTTCTGCCAGAAATACCGTAAATCGCGTAATTCTGCAAAAATACTATTCACCGAGATAAGGACAAAATAAATATCTTCACGACTCGCAGTTATTCAAATATGAAATATCGCTCCTTTCACAAAAATACTATTTTCGAATCCCATAAATAACCGTAACCGAGATAGAGAGAAAATATATTTATCGATTTAATACTGAGTTAACAGATATGATACGATTTTTTATGTGTTTTTCTCTCTCTCCATGCCCCTCTATTTATAGGAAAATAAGGAGGTTGGCCGATTACCGAAATACCCCTGAAAAGGCAAAATGACCATTTTGCCCCTAAGAGGTCAGGTTTGGTTCGGTTTGGTTTCGGTATGATTTTATACAACGCATCGAATACGTTTATAAATTCAGCCGTTGTTTTTTCTTGTCATCTTATATGACATATATAATTTAATCATATCACATATAATTAATTATAACCATCTTAATATTAATTATAAACAATTTATAATTAATCAGTAAGATTCTCTGATTAGCTCTTATACGGTGTGACCCAATAGGATCTGTGTTATGTTGGTAAATAGAATTAAAACCATTTTAACTTTTATAATCATAGGAGGCATCTTACATCTGCACTATGACCATCCAATTACACAGGTGATGTTGTACTGTACAATACCACGATCCACTAAATTATTTTAGTCGTGTTAATTCTTTTGTCTCACAATATCAGATTAGTTTCAAGGTAGGTGTGTGTCATCCTTGAAAACTTAAATCTTTTCTTGATCTTGAGCAGATTCATCAAATATAATTACTCTTGTAATTATACTGAATGCATATAATCCTACTCTATCAAGGGTCCCAGTGATACTGTAACTCGTATATAGATACGAGGGACAATAGTACTTTTGGTAAACCATCACTACCTCAGCTAAGCTATGTATACCGAAAAGCTATCGTTATGACTGTGTTTTACCGACATCGTTAGATAACAATCACACATACACATCTCTTAGTAGGAAAGATGAATACCTCATACTTTAGAACTTAACACTGGATGAAAACATTAATAACACGTACACAATTCCATTTAATGTCTCATTCGAGGTCTGTCAAATACCATATTCCTGGAACATGTATTCATCTGATTAAAACGATATCTCATGTCTTTGGTCTGTAAAACTTAACCATCTTTTAATTCACATTCTAACCTTGTAACGGTAAGTTAGTGTTCCTGCTAATTACCTTGTTAGAGACTTTTAAGAGTATATATCATCTATATTATGAAGTTTCACAATTTCAGTTATTGACACTAGTTAGATAAATGAATGATACATAAATTCAATAATACTCAAGGCAACAAAATGACAATTTATTAATCACTCAATTCATGAACAAAGCTTTATGATAATTTATCGTACTATTGACTTCTAGATTATTACAAACTAACAAGTCGTGCGTTGGAGGAAGCAGTCCTTCATGGCACAAATAATGAGAGACTCCAAGTTCATGCCCACGTAATCCCTCCTCAGATAATGGGGAGTGCACTTGAAAGGAGTTCCCGAGCGAAGGGAAGAAGGTCGACAAGTGCATCGAAAAGGCCACCGACACTAGGGTCGGACATCAGGCCTTAGTAATGAGGGAGTTAGAGCATAGCAACAGCCCCTTCCTCCTCAACGTTTTTCTTTGTGATTCCCACCTCAATCTCTACCACCACCGGTTTTGACCCTTTGACCCGAGATTTGTGCTTTCGACTTCCTTTTTTCGGATGTCAGCACCAGATGCCTATGTATGGGCAAGGGAACGAGGAAGATGAGTCAGTATGATAGCAGGAACAACATCCTGAGAGAGTAGAAGAAGCAGGAGGAATGACGGTCTCAGGAATGACAAAAGAATCAAGATCGACATGGATAGAAGAAGAAGATGCGGCTCGGGTAGACTCCCCCACCTCTTGATCCCTTTGTTGAGAGGTTAAAGAAAGAATAGCTTCCTTAACTGTTTTCACGAGTCTCGTCCTCTTCGGTGACAGTTTTGTACTTGTTGAAGCACCGACACCTCGCTTCTTCGAGGCCCCGGTCACCTCCTTGAGGGCTCGGTCGACACCATAGAAAATAAGCAGAAGCTCCTTCTTCATTAAAACAGCTGTATAAATCAAGGAGTAAAAAAAACAACAAAATGTTAAGAAAAGGACTGCAAAAATAAAGAATAAGTAGGGGAATAAATGGTTGAAGGGTGTTAACTGTGTTATTTTAAACAAGGGTCTAAAATGACTAAAACGATTGCAAAAGCATTTAACAATTTTGTGTATAACTTTTGGACCTTAATCACCTAGCTAAGTTAAGAAGGCAAGTAAAAAAGCAATTTCAACAATTCAAGTAAGTATGCAAAAGTAAAGTAAAAGAGAGAGTAAGAGCAAGTGAGGAATAGAATATCTTGTAATGTGGTTCGACCTACAATCAAACTAAACATACTCCACGAGATCCAAATCCAAAATACATTTCGAGATCGATTCCACTAAAAACCAATGTTTTTTACAATAAGGGAGCCTATCCAAAAGGCTCCAAACCTTTTGCAAGGGGCAACACCGCTCTACAAAGGTAAATGATCTTGATTGACAACACAATTCAAGACAAGAATGAACTACTTGACAACACAACGTAGTTCATCAAACTAAAACAATCTCAAAATGCTCGCACGGATAGACAATTAGAGAATTAGCTATCCTAAACACTCTCTCATGTGTAGATGTTGAAGGAGAACGCTTTTGTGCTTTTCTGGTGCTCAATTAAGTACTTGTAAACTTGGGAAGGATTCTCTTAATGTTGTTGGAACGCATGTCCCAAGTTTATATAGGCATATCACTTCTTGAAGTCTTAAAATCTTGATCTGGGCTGCTTCAGTTACCAAAATGGATAACCCGTTATGAAACTCGTTGTGATGGGTTGCAACCTTTCTAGTTTTGCCCTTGTTTGCATCTCTGGCTGACTTTTGGGCCCATTTTGACAGGAACTCGTTGTGACAGGTGAGGAACTCGTTATGACGTGTTGGTGACCCGTTGTGACGGGTTTGCCTTGCGTTACAGCAATGCAAGTCTTTGCCAAATCTTCCTGTTGCAAAGTCTTTTGACTTTCTCCTTGGGAATCCATTGTAAAGCCTTGCTCATGCGTTGTGATGTGTTGGCAATCCGTTGTAACGGATCTGCTTTGTGTTACAATAACACAAACCTCTGTGAGGCTCTGTTTTGCTTTCTTTTGATGTCTTATTGTTCCTTTTGATTTGTACATGCTTCATGAAGCATTTGCAACATTCAATTGTACATGTATAAACCTGCAATTCATCAAAACTCAATTGTGCATGATTAATACTGATTTGTTTTGCAAATTGTTAAACCAAATAAGAGTTTAATCTAACAAACTCTTTTTTTTGACAATTTGCGAAATCTTATGTGATTAACGATTGGGTGGTGTGAATAAAAGGTTCGTTGGATGATAATTTGCCTTGCATATAATTAACATGATCTCACGTTGAATTGCTTGCTATAAAATAAAAGGTTCGTTGGATGATAAACAGATTTGTTCACATTTATTGATCAATATTAAAGGAAACAAATATTGAATTACCAGAGAAAAAGAGAAAACTTAATTAGCGGAATACAATTATCTCATGGGTTAAATGTTAAAAATGGTGGTGTGATTAACGATTGTGTGGTGTGAATATCATCACCCCATACCTATCGTAGGCAGAGACTTGAACGGGCGAGCCCATTTCTGGTTCAAAAAAGTCGACTGCTTTTCAAACCTCGTCATAAGAAAATTTTCACAGATGATCAAAGAACAAACATCTTCTACAAATAGAGTCAAAGTCATTTTAAAAAAAGGCAAAAAAATATAAGTATTACTTGAATTCTTAAAAAAAAATCAATTTGTTTCAACTTCCGTATATTTCGATTAAGATTTTAGAAGAATTGCGTCCCTAAAAAAGCTTAGATATGCAAATATTAATTGCATTCTTGATCATTTGTGATATTTTTGAAAGACCATTAACTCTATCTTTAAAAAATATTTGTTGCTTGACCTCTAAGAATTTTTTTTCCTTCTCATACCAACGCTTTATCTGCTACGTTAAATGCATAATTAACATCACCTCCTATTTTGACCGTCCGATTAAAAGCAATGAATAAATAAGACCATTCATTCGGAAACCCTATACAACTATACCCGAAATTTTTTTAATTAACCAAAATAAATTAATAAAATATCAAAATGGCAAAATTTGAACGGAATTAACCATTTTAGCCATTCCGGAATCAGGGAGAGCAGCATAACCCCGGCATCAGAGAATCTGCTGTAACTCCGGAATCTGCGCAATCGACATAACTCCGGAATCACGGGTGCCTGCATAACTCCGGAATCCCTGATTCCGGAGTTATGCAGGCACCCGTGATTCCGGAGTTGTGCCGATTTAAGCACAGAACCGCTCTTCTCCCTCTGCCGGGATTTTGAGAGAGATTTTGCAAAATTTTGAGAGGTTTTGAGGCAAATTTTGAGAAAACTTTGAGAAAGTATTTCAGAAGTTTGAAGTTTCATTAGATCAGGATTTGAGAGAGTTTGCTGTGTAACAGGTAACAATAATTTTTTTAATTTTCGGAAAATAAAAAAAGTCATACAAAATTTGTGTTGTTTTTGTTCAAATTTGTTAGATAATTGTTAACTTAGTTAAAAATTAGGTAATCGTTAGAGAAATTGTTAGATATATGTTAGATAATTGTTAAGTTAGTTAAATTTTAGATCATTGTTAGATAAATTGTTAGATAAATGGTTTTTGTAAGAATTTGTTAGATAATTGTTAGATAATTTTTTCATACTAAAGCTTAAATTATTGTTAAGTTAGTTATTATTTTTAGATAAATTATTGTTAAGTTAGTTATTATTTTTAGATAAATTATTGTTAGATAAATTTGTCATATTAAAGCTTAAATTATTGTTAAGTTAGATATATGTAGATTATTGTTAAAAAATATTATTTTAGAAATTATTAATTTGTTAGTTTAGATAAATATGTAAGTTGTTGTTTTATTTTGGAAAAATATAGTAATACATCAAATTTGGGAAAATATAGTTAGTTTAGATAAATTTGTTATATTAAAATTAGATTATTGTTAAATTAGTTCATTTATTTAGAAATTTACAAATTTTGTAGAAATTAGTGTTATTTTTTGTATAAATTTGTAATATATGGATAAAGTAGTTTGTATTTATAGATAATCAATTAGTTATTTTAGATAAATATGTAACTTGTAAAAAATTGTTAAACTATGTTGTTTTTTATATTTAAATGTAGTTCTGTTGAAATGACGAGACCTCGAAGAAGTAGTGTTTCTCGACCCAGCACTTCTCAGTCTAGCACCTTCGAGGGTGATGCTTCTCTCCCTCCAGATTGTCAGCCTCTCTCCGACTTGTTGCAGATGCCTGTCGCCCAACACAAGATTGCGACCGTTAAACCAAATGTGGTATATTTTTGTAATATATATATTTAGTAATATATTTATTTTTGGTAATCTGTATTTATTTGAGGATATTGTTGAAATATTGCAGAGCGGTGACGATTTAAAGTTGATTTGTCATGACAATGTCGTACCATATCACGAGAGTTGTGGTCCGGCATTGAAGAGATTGGGGTTGTATCATATTTCTCAGTTGGGTCATAAGAGAAGAGACAAGGGATTGATTACAGGACTAGTAGAGCGATGGAGGCCCGAGACACACACTTTTCACATGCCTGTCGGTGAAATGACCGTAACTCTACAAGATGTTAGTTGTTTATGGGGGCTACCAATAACAGGAGCGGTTGTTACCGGAATTTGTGATAACAACTGGAGGTATATGGTACAGCAGTATCTGGGTAGAGAGGCCGGAGATGAGGCGTGGAGGTGTCGCGCTTCAAAGAGATCTGGACAGCAACAACGACTGGTTTCGAATTACAGTCTTAGTTTGAAGTGGTTGCGGCGCGAGTTCACTAATATGCCGGAAAATCCCACACAGGACCAGGTAGATTTTCATACTCGGGCTTACATTCTAGATTTATTTGGTTCTGTCATGTTTCCAGACTCCAGTGGAGATGGTGTACCGGCCATGTATCTGCAGTTTTTGGAGAATCTGAGTAGTCCATCTGTGTTGTATAATTGGGGGGGTGCCGTTTTGGCTTATTTATATCGCGCATTATCTATTGCTGCTCGGAAGCAGCCTCGTTCTATTTGGGGTCCACTCGAGTTATTGCAATTGTGGTCTTGGACCCACCTTAGTGTGTGCCGGCCAAAAGAGGATAGAAATCATACCTTCACTGCTTGGGGTTTACCCGATCGAGACTCGTGTCATGCTTACGGGAGGACATGGATGGGTTTTAAGTTGTGGAAAGACAACCCTCACAATGTTGGAGCAAAGCATCCCCGAGATGTTTTGAATGCGATGAAAGAGGGTGAAGTTGAGTGGACACCCTATACTACCTTCCTCCCTCTTGCGCCGTCATGTGTACTACGTGATCAGGGAGTTTGGTTGGCTAGAGTCCCTCTCGTTCATTTTTGGATAGTCTCACATCACTACCCGGATAGGGTCATGAGACAGTACGGTTTACTTCAGACAGTTCCTCCCCCTCCTCCATTATCTTGGGATGTTCACCGACAGTTAGATGAGGTAGATCATACTGATGGACACTACGGCCTTCACTGGGGGGAGCGTCATGCTGATTATGTAGGGCAGTGGAGTGCAGATAGAGTACCGTTGTGTATCGTTCCCACAGATGGGCAGCCACACGACAGTGATTGGTGGTTTCATCAGTATATGCCCTGGTATGAGAGATTTGGGATGAGGTCGATTTATTTAGAGCGTGATTCCACCCATGATCTCACCCAGCCACTGCCTCCTCCGTCTCAGCCACCTAGCAGCCTTACATATGTTTCCCATTCTGAGTGTGCCACACGACAGGTTAGTGATGTTATTTAACTAATCAAATAGCTACTCAAATTATGTGACTTGTTTTGTTACTTACGAAAGTTTGTCTTGCAGGGCAAGAGGGCCTTTAGGGATGCAGTCATGGCAATTCCAATGGCCCTGACAAGAGGGTTGAAGCGCTTCGGAAAGAGAACATTACTATCATGTCGAGGAAGCCTGCATGATGTCGGTCAAGGGCATAAGCTGGAAAAACTACTAAGGGATGCCGGGTTGCCCGAAAGAATCGAGGATATCACCACCTCGGACGAGCCTGAGGTTCCAGGCTTTCGTGAGCAGGAGGCGTCATGGGCGTCAACATATGAGGGTGATTATGACGAGATTGTTTCCAGCATGGCCGGGACATATTTAGGACCGCACGGTGATCCTACGGCATCTAGTAGTCAGCATCCGGGCGGAGATCAGTCCCAGGTATGTGAATCGTACCTCTATAATGTTTAATGATTATGCAGTAATTTGTAATATTTTTTGCTAATGTTAAACATGCATATTCTACCTAGGGATACTATTCAGGATTAAATAGTCCGTATCAGGGAGCATCTGATGTACATGGTTATGATTTTGACATATTCAGTAGTCAGTACCCGGGAGGAGATGGTGCACAAGGTTACGACTTCCATACTAGTCAGTTCCAGACAGGCCCGGAGATCCCTCCTACACAGGTTTGGCCTGAATTGAACTATTTATTAAAAAATGCACTAATTTAGCAGTTTCTAATGTGCTTTTTGCAGGAATACATGCAAACACCAGATGCTGAGGTGACCGGGAGCGGCGACGATGAGGCTGATGATGGCTTGAATTGGAATACAACTATGGGACATCGCAACAAGGATCGTCAGAGGCATAGACCGATATCCAAGTTCACCCCGTCCAATTATCCTTAGTCAGGGAGTTGGTTGCTTTCAGTTATGTTATGCATCATTGCACAATGCATCATTTCAAAAAGGATGTTATGCCATCTTATGTTGAACGTTTTTTCAGTTATGTTATGTTGTTATGTTATTTTGGACATTTGTTATGTTATGTTATGTTATGTTGAATTGGAGATTTGTTATTTTGCGTCAAGCGTCAAGCGTCATGCACAATGCACAATGCACAATCGTCAAGCGTCAAGCGTCAAGTGTCAAGCACAATGCACAATGCAAAAGCGTCAAGCGTCATGCACAATGCACAATGCAAAAGTGTCATGCACAATGCACAATGCAAAAGCGTCAAGCGTCAATGCACAATGCACAAGCGTCAATGCACAATGCACAATGCAAAAGCGTCAAGCGTCAATGCACAATGCACAATGCAAAAGCGTCAAGCGTCAAGCGTCATGCGTCATGCACAATGCACAATGCACAATGCACAATGCAAAAGTGTCATGCACAATGCACAATGCAAAAGCGTCAAGCGTCAATGCACAATGCACAAGCGTCAATGCACAATGCACAATGCAAAAGCGTCAAGCGTCAATGCACAATGCACAAGCGTCAATGCACAATGCACAATGCAAAAGCGTCAAGCGTCAATGCACAATGCACAATGCAAAAGCGTCAAGCGTCAAGCGTCATGCGTCATGCACAATGCACAATGCACAATGCACAATGCAAAAGTGTCATGCACAATGCACAATGCAAAAGCGTCAAACAAAACCATCACTTACGGTTGCACCAGATGCGATTCTCCGATCATCAAACCAACTCACGCACTTGTACCAGGTACCTTCCACGATAGCCACAACCGGCAACATACGAACAGCTTTGAACACTCGATTCAAAGATTCAGATCCGTTACTTGTCATTATGCCCCAACGATATCCGTTGTCGTACCGTTGTGCCCACTTTGATGGATTCACAGACTCTTTTGGATCATTCTCTAGTCTTTTTCCAACTGTCTTTAAATACTCATATGCGCCTGGATATTGTGCTTTTATAGATTGCATGTGCTCTTTAAATCGACGAGGTTTCTTCTTCGATGCAGCACGCTTAAATAATTTCTTTAGATTATCGTCTGGAAATTTTGAGTACAAGTTCTCGGCAACGTGTTGCATACAATATCGGTGCACTGCTTCGCTGTTTGCCTCCGACCATCCATATTGGGGATATTCAAAAACAGCCTTAATTCCCTTGTGGCGGTCTGATAGTACACACATCTTACCAGGTCCGATAACTTCTCGACGCAACCAATTCATGAACCAACCCCAATTTTCTAGGTCTTCCTTCTCCACCAATGCAAATGCCAATGGTATCAATTGATTCTCTGCATCGTACCCGCAAGCCATCAGTAATCTTCCCTCATAACGACCCGATAAGAAACCTGCGTCGATACTTATCACCGGACGAATGTACTTTACTGCCTCAATGCACGGTCCCCATGCCCAAGCCGCAGCATGGAAATAACGTACTTCAGGTTGATTGGTAGGAGTCGTCAGGATAGCATACTTCATTGATGGATTCGTCGATTGGATGGCATTAAAATAACGAGGAAGCAACGCATATGATCCCTCCCAAGTCCCAAATATTTTCGCAATTGCTAACTCCCTGCCTCGCCATAGCTTGGCGTATGATGGATCAGCACCGGGAAATTTTGCTTTAACTAAATGTCTGACATTTTTAATTGTCATGGTTGTATCTTCGTTCATTTCCTTTTTAATAGCACCAGCAATTATCTTGGCCGTAAGTTGTGCATGATCTACTCGTGTAATCGATTGGATACAAGTGTGCGGGTATGGGTTGGTTCTTATTGTCCAAAAATTATTACCTTTAGGACATACAGCGTACAACCTCCAAAAACATCTCTGATCTTTGCAAACCATAACTAGCCTCGTCGCGCTACTCCTTTCTGTTTTAATCTCTATATTCCCTTTGATGTGATACTCACTAATGGTCCATTGTAACTGATCTTTTGAATTAAATACACGATTTTCTGCCAAGGGATCGTCTGACGAGTTTTGTACTTCAGTGTAAATTTCATTGAAACCAGATATATCACTAAGCTCCTGTACTGGGTGATATTTTTCTGATCTTCCTTGTACAATTATCCGATGATTCGGATGATCGTTAGGATTATAATCCAAATCGTCTTCGTCAGAGGTGTATCCATAATCTTCTCCTGTTTCCCATTCTCCCGCTACGGGTAATATATTCTCATCGTCATCGCCTTCGTTTTCTTCAGGAATATTAGATATGGGCTCATTAAGATCTATAATTGGTGAATGTCTTGCGGGAGAGATATGAAGAGTATGGCCAGGGCTATAAGGTAATGTCTCTTGACTAACTCTCGGAGGCTCTTCATCCGTGTTAACAACATTTTCACCTGTGCGACCTAAGTTATCAGGATTCTCATTTGTCCGATTTGGCACCAGATCAACATATAATTCAACAAATCTCCAATTCATTTCTGATTGTGCCATTTGCAATATCATTCGCCACTCTATGTCATCGCGAATGGGAATTAAACAAAAATGATAAGAAGGTGGGATCGCAGTGTTATATCGAGCGACAACATTGAGCGAATATTGACTCTCAAATATCCCCAACCATTTGTATATTGTATTTTTCACATCTTCATACCGGGTGTCTTCATTTCCCGGAAAAGTAAATTTTGAATCACAACTATATTCCATACCATACGGGCCATTTCGAGTCTCACCATCCATATATACGGAAATTGGAATCATCTTTCTTCACTCCAACTGTATAAATTTCCCAATTAATAATATACTAATACTTCAGAAATAAAATAATTCTAAATTAATTTATAATAAATAATTCTAAATTAATTTATAATAAAATAATTCTAATTTAATTTATAATAAATTAATTTACACTAATTCAAATTTTAACTCTATAAATTAATACAATTTAATTTATAATAAAATAATACCTAAAATGACTTAGCAACTCTTTAGAATTTGCAAAATCTTCACTTCACTTCTCTATCTAAATTCCTAAATAAATTCTCTAACTCTTAGATTTATTATAATTACAAAATAATAATATATTAATAGTTCAAAAATTACGAAATTCATACATAAATCATCTACAAAATAATTATAAATTAATTTACACTGATTCACATTTTAACTTAAAAAATTATTACCATGTAATTAAAATAAAATAATATCTTATATTTAAAATGTGCAAAACCTTCACTTCACTTCTCTATCTAAATTTCTACAAAATTTCTCTAACTCTTTAATTATTATAATTACTAAATTAATATTATACTAATAGTTTAAAAAATACGAAATACGTACATAAATCAACTACAATTATAATAATTATAAATTAATTTACAATAATAATAATACATGTAATCAACTAAATTTGAAGAATTATAACAATTATAAGAATTATAGCAATTCACTTTGAAGAATGAAAGTAAATTATAACAATTCAACTAAAATTATAATTCTTATAAATTAAAAAACAATTGTAATAATACCTGAAATCAACTATCAATTATAACAATTATAATAATTATAAATTAAATCAACTAAATTGAAGAATTTAAGCAAAAATAAAATAATACCTCAAATTACTTGTTTAACTTCAATTATCAATATCTCTCTTCAATTATAAGCATCCCCTCTCTTTATCTCTCTCTCTCGGCTGGTGTATAAATAATAAGTAACTCCGGGTTCACTGTGATCGCCATAACTCCGGGATCACAGCAGCCTCCATAACTCCGGCAACTGTGATTCCGGAGTTATGGGGATCACAGTGAACCCGGAGTTACGTAGGGCGCTGTGATCCCGGAATGGCTAGAATCGTGATTTATGTCCAAATTTTGCCATTTTGGTATTTTATTAATTTATTTTAGTTAATTAAAAAAATTTCGGCAACTATACTGATCTTAAATTAAACCGATCGGTTCAAATCAAATTTCAGAGCACTGCTATCTAAGCAATCAATAGGACTGCCTAGAAAAATCTCAAACCAGATCTTCTACCGCGCAGCACAGACACTGTGCATGCTGCGCGATAAATTTCAGCCTTTGATTTGCATCGAAAGTCGTGCAAGTTAAACTTTATAATATCAGATTCCAGAAACAAATCTGAGCCGTCCGTATCTTACAGCGCAGGAGACCCCAGAGACATAAATCAGTAGCAAGTTAAGTACCACTCTTCCAGTCGACTGATTCGTCTCTCTCTCTCCCTTTCAAAAAAACAAAATCTAATCATAAAAATGGCGCAAGAAAACCTCGAATCAACCAACCAAACCACCAAGACACTCCCTGCCGGACTCTCCATCTGGCCTCCGACGCAGCGCACGCGCGAGGCGGTGGTGCGCCGCCTTGTCGAGACTCTCACCGTCCCTACAAGCGTGCTCTCCAAGCGCTTCGGCGTGATCCCCTCCTCCGATGCCGAGTCGGTGGCGAAGTCGATCGAGAACGAGGCGATCGCCGCCGTGTCCTCCAATGGATCGATGGAATCTGTTGAAGAAGGGATCAAGGCGATCCAGCTGTATTCCAAGGAGGTGAGTGAGAGGTTGCTGAGTTTCGCCAAATCTAGGGCTCCGAAGGAGAGTGACAAGCCTTCTTCAAATGGATATAGAGAGGAATCGGTGGAGGTGAAGGATGAAGAGGATACTGGATCTGTTGTTAATTCAGAATCTACATCTGCTTGAGAGATTAAACCTTTCTTTTATATGTTCTTGCCCTCTTTTTAATATGTAGGCTTCTTTTGTGTGTGTATGGATGGTAGATCTGAAGTATTAAGTAAAAGATGACGGTACTTGTTTTGATTTCTGGATCGAAGAATTTAGAGAAGTTTGTATTTTGAGGTTTTATCATATTATAATTATAATTTAAAATCTTGTGAATTTAATGCCGATGTTGAAAAATGTGTGGACCTGCGTGCATTTTTATTTATTTTCTTTTTGTTGATTTTTGGTACACTAACAAGCTTGTCCGTGCACAGCAACGAAGAATTAATTTTATGTAACGAAACATAATATGTACAAAGAAAAAAATATAGAAAAAGAAAGACAATTTAATTATCCAACGATAAAATAATAAGTATTTATTTTGGATTCAATTTTAAAAACAAAGCATAATAAATGAACAAATGACGGTATGGAGCGGCGTCTTGCGAAGTGAGGCGTAAAGCAGTGGAGCGGCGTTGTGTGGCGTGCAGTGGCGAAGTTGTATGATGCATATTGTAGCGGCGTCATGCGACTTGGAGCATGATGCTTGAAGCAACAGAGCATCATGCATATTGTAGCGACGTGGTGCGACATGCGCCCTGTGACGTCATGTGTTGTGGAGCGGGGGGAACAACGTCATGCGACATGCAGCAACGGAGCGTCATGCGTTATGCGACGGCGTCATGCGTCATACAACATGTGATGATGCTGCTGCCCCTCCCTGTCATCCTGTGTTGACTTCGAAGGTAGTTATTTATGTGTACTTTTAGCGGATTTGCCCGAGGTTGGCTTCGTTGGATAGAGGGGGTGACTCTCTTTCTAACGAGACCATACGCTAATCGTGCGTCTTAACGGTTTTGTCTCAGGGTGTGCACAAACATAGCTATCTGATATGCAACCCTGGGTACTTGGTTCATTTTCAGAGGCTAAGCAGAAACCTTGTCCGCCTGCCAATTTTGGACTTGATTATTTTGGCATGCCTTTGACGGATTCGTTCAAATCTGGTACCAGGTGGTTACGCTTTCTCTAACGATCCCTTGCGCCAATGGTGCGTCACAGCGGTTTAACCTAGAGAGACACACAAATTCAGCTAGTTGGTATACGGCCTTGGGGTACTTGCATTGACCTCCTCTGGTTGCTCACTCCGGGACTCATTTGGACACGATCGGGTCACACGATCATATCGAGGGAAGTCATCGTTTGAAACATTACGTTACCCTCAATGCAGAAACCTTTAATTCGATGTTTATTTGATTTTCGTTTGCTCGTTATTCATGCTTCAAATTTGAAAAAACGTTCAAAGTGTGCAAGCCTTGTACTGGTATGGTTTTCGAGTTAGACGCTTTCAAGTTTCTGCGTGATGAGCAATCCGTGTTATTTGGCGGATTGCTAGTACGAGTTAAGTACATTATTACGAGACTTTATTTTTGTCCTAACTCGTTGTCATTTTGTTTTTGCAGAGGCTTGAAGTTTGAAGAAAAAACCATGTCAACAATTTCTTTTTTTTTTAGCTTTGATGTTTTTACTTCCAAAACAGCTTTCTTTATAGTTCAAAGGTTCAGTTGAGATTATATGGCAGAAACAAATTATTCCCTTTTGAAAGCACCATTTTATCTGATGCTTAACTAACTCGAACGTAGGAAAACAGATGAGACCTGATTTAGACGGATTTTTAGGTTTCGACAAAGGGTCAGAGCTGGTGCCAAGGTTGGCACACCAAACTCTTCACCCATTGACTTTACGCGAGATTGGAATCGAGTAAGGCCCGGTACTATCATGCTACGATCTTTTATCCATTGGAGACTCCTTTTATCCATTAGAAACTCCACCGTCTGCATCATGCTACGATCTTTCTGCATCGAGCTTGCAATGGTATTGTGTGGCCTCTTGTGATCGTCGGTTTTAAAACCAATTTGGAGTACTTCGTTTTCTTTCTCAAACACCTTCTCACCCTTAGTGATCATCGGTTCAACATATCGTATATCATATACCAACACATGAAAGGTGCATATTCTGACCCAACCAAAAGTTTACCGTATGCCCATTTGGTACACAAGATTATTAAGACACACGGTATCCTTCTTTCAAAATCCCTTGAACTTACTCCTTCTACAAACTTTTGGAATCATATGACCTCTATTGGGTGGGTGCTAGTTGACACCGATGCGAAATCGGGGGAGAAAGAATATGCCATCAACCAAAGCAACCCAATGAACAAGTAGATCAAGGAACCAAATACCGCAATAAACCAATATACCGATCC
>CAXKVX010003281.1:0-34245 GCA_964058865.1 Eleocharis quinqueflora
GATATTTGACGTCGTATGAGTAACAAAAGGTTGGCCTTTCCACCGAGGCTAATTTGGGAATATATAGGTTATTAATGGTCCCCACCTCAAATGATGATAACTAATAAAGGCATGTACTTACACATGCAATTTATGCAATAATTTTGTACAGCCGTCAGACAAGGAAATTCAATACGAAACTAAAAACAATAACAAGTTTTCTTTATTAACTAATTAAAGGTCTCGAGTAACGAACGAAATTAACAGCCTGCATGGACTAAAAATTTGTGCATAGATAGAACAGGTAGGCCTCTGGCGGGCATGGCAACATGTGCTACGTGTCAGAATCCAAATTGCTACTTGCGTATTATTAAATCCCCAGTATCCACCGTTTAATAAAAACTCAACGGTCATGATATAGTAACTCTGAAATACTTTCCACAATCATTTCTCTTATCCGCTCGACAAATCTCATCGGATGAAAGCCCGGATCCACATCAGCTTTCATTATTGTGTCAGCAAATTATGCAGTTGTAAATTCAGACGGTCGAATTAAATTTGAACCGTAATTTGATGCAGGCGTGGTACATTATAATAACAATTTTGTAAGTGTTATATATATATCAGATTTAAATTGCTGGTGAAGTAGTGAAGGAAGCTTTTGTTGAATTTGCTTCAAGGCAGGCCCCTCTATTCAGTATTTACCAGATCGACATCTTATTCTTGAATCGTTTGCTTCTGTTTATTCCGTAATACGGATCCTATAAATCCGCTGTAAGCCTGTGATGGTCCACTAGAGCAGTCGAGCAGACCGGTTTCATGATATCATGCGGACGGGACGAATGTACAGGCTGCTTGATGGTGTTTCCTGTTATGGGAAAAGCAGCAAATTCGTTATGTTAGAGTTGGAGATTTCAAAAGGGTACTTCTCATTTCGTGGAGATTGAGATGTAGGATGCTGCCACGTGTCAATTACTTTCAAATAAGGTAACGGCTAGCAGTTGGATTAACGGCTTTGTTTCTCCATCACTGACGCCAATTTGACTCGGACACTCGATAATGAGTGAACAGTGCGACGCGTGGGAAATCTTCCCAATTTTTTAATAATAAAAAAATATACCCAAACTAAAAAAAATCAGGCCGAAATCTTAATAATAGAATATCCGGATATCAAAAATTACAAACTGAGTTCGAATTCTTAGATCACATATCATGTCCGAATTCTTAGATTTCGAACTCATTTATTTTTTTTAAAAACTCATTAGATGAAGACTGAAGTTAGAGAGATATGTCTCTGGTGTCTAGAAAAAACAATTAACTAACATTGCAAGAAAAAAAAAGTACATTACAAACTAATAATTTACACTGCATACTTAATATTAAAACAATCAACTACATTATCAAATATAAAAAAAGAAGAAAACAAATGCACCAAAGGAGATGACAATGTTTGTTGGTGGCTGTCGATTTTGCTGCTAGTGGCTGGTGTGAAAGGAGGAGAGTACTATAGAAGAGAGGAAGAGAAACAACAAAGAAAGAAAGGGGAAAAAGAAAGGAGAAGCGAAGCAGCAGAAAAGAAAGAGAAGAGACGTGGAGGAAGAAGAGAAGAAAGGGGCTAACGAAAATTGAGTGGATCCGAGATCTAAGAATTTGGACATGATTCGTGATCTTAGATTTCGTACTTGTTTCATGATCTCTGATTCCAAATTTACTATTCTTATGATTTCAAGGTAAATTTGTCTATTTTGGTGTTTTTTTATTTGTTTATTATTACAACTTTCGGGGAAATCTCTGTTAATTAGTTGTTTGCTATTTTCGATGAATTTGTGTTGATTTTGCAACAGATTGATAATTTTTTTATCGTTGGAAATTTGTCATCAATTTCCAAAGCAAATTTCGAAAAGAATTGACACTTGACAGCCACTAGCCACTGTCAACCTTTCGAAAATAATTTCAATGAGAAGAAAATGCATTAGTAGATTGTAGACCGACTTTTTTTATTTTTATAAATATAATAAATAAATTATAAATATAAAGAAACATTACGTGAGAAGATCACAAAATAGAAATGATCAAAGTTGCCAACTCTGTGCAATTGAGAAAGTCAAATGCACAGAGTTTGCAACTCCGTGCATTAGATACATGAATTCCCCGAAACTTTTTAATTGTACAAAAGTTGAATTGTTTTTATGGTTGACCTAAAAAAAAGAATAACATTTATGATCCTACATTTAAATATTTGACAATGATGTGCCTATTTTTTAATGCTCACGTTCACATCTTTATCTGGACGCATGCACAATTTGAATTTCTTAACACATGCATCCAGTTAACAGATATAAACATGAACATTAAAAAATAAGGTTATCATTGTCAAAGATTTGAATCTAAGATCATAGATGTTATTATTATTTTTTTATTTCAAGCATTGTCCGTTGATTATTCTATTAATAAAAATATTAATATTTTAATTACAATTTCAACGAGCTTAGCAGAAGTTGTTGTAAAGAAAATACTAATCATACTTAATAACAACTTCGACTACGCTCGTTGGGACCATAATGAGCTTTTTTTTTATCGTCGCAAGCATCGAGTTGTAGATATTCAAGTCTACTTCAATCGAGTTGAGTCTAATTTGCGTTTAGATGAACGTGCATCTCAAATTTAGATTCATCTTCAACTTATGTCTAAATTAGTATATTTTATCATGAGTTTGCATCAGATTCAATTTTAGATACCATATTGATACCGACTATTGATACCGATTTTATTATGCATATTTAGTTGAATTATACTGCACATTATTTGAGTTATTATGCATGTTATTTTTGGTAATGATATAATTATACATGTTGTCGATTTTATTATGCACATTTAGTTGAGTTATCGTGCACATTATTTGAGTTATCATGCATGTTATTTTTTATAATGAAATAGTTATACATGTTAATTTCCGTATTGAAATGGTTATCTATACTATCTTATAAAGCACCTAAGAAATAGAGTTCTCCATTTGATCATAGTCTTACTTTTTTTATGGACTAAAATATTCTTCAAACCTGAGGATACTGATACACAATGCTTGATTCTATAAGGACAATAATGTCATTTGTACAAATTATTTACATATTGAAATCTCTCGTGGCATTGCATTTTATTAGCTAGGGAAGAAAATGAAAGTTGTGCCAAAATATTTTAAACTATTAATATTTTCTATACAAACTAATTTTCAAGCACTCATTTCATAGTCGCATTATAGTATGTATCAAATATTTTTAACTATTCATTATTTTTAACTAAAAAATTTGTTAAATGCCACATAACTTTGACTATAACAAAGTAAAAAATTAGAGTATTTTCAAATACTATAGAATCATACTACTGACCAATAATTTCTGCCAACAATTTATAATTACAAGAAATGGACGAGTTAGTTAATTTGTAAATATATATATATATATAAATATATATATTTTTTATTTTCTGATATTTTGGTTAGACGTCAAATCATGAAATTAATGAAACGATGCAATATTCAACCCTACTTTGTAATTTTGTTTTGTTAATTGTTTTTTCATGCATTTAATTTGAAGCTCAAAGATCCGCATTTACATATATTTTTCAAAATATAATTGATATTTGAGACTGATGTATTTTATCAAAACTATTGTCTTATAAATTTTATGGGACCTACACACGATACAAGAACTAATTTTTATGGAACCTATATCATAGTTAGGAGAATTTAAACTAAGTTGTTTTTGTTTGTTTTTTGATAACGTACATTTTACGAAATATTACTATACGAATTGCATAAATAATATCTTTTATTTTGCTGATGATTTTTTTAAATATAGCATTGAAAATTATGCAATGTATGTATAAATATGGATTACGAAATATTGATAACGTACATTTTGATATACGTATAATATCTTTTAACGTATAATATTGATATACGTATAAATCTGGATTACGAAAATTATGCAATGTATGTATAATATCTTTTAACATACATTTTGATAACGTATATTTTACGAAATATTACTATACGAATTGCATAAATAATGTCTTTTATTTTGCTGATGATTTTTTAAATATAGCATTGAAAATTATGTAATGTATGTATAAATCTGAATTATTATCCAAATTTTTTAAATATTTGTTTGAATCTCTGGATTGAATGTGTTAATTCTTCCATTCAATTTCATGTATTTTACTCTCCTCTCTATTGCTGTATTGAAAAAAAACCTCCATGACGCCGTTACGTCGACCCAACAATCGAGTAGAAGCAATAGGACATATTCGAAAATAATCTGATGCAACCAGAAAATATATGTGTTTACCTTCTCAAATTTGGCTAAGTACCCAGTATCATGTATCAGGTAGCTATGTTTGTGCGTTCACCCAGGCTAAACCGCAGTGACACATAAGAGGCGTAAGCAATCGTTAGAAAGAGCTTCAACAACCTTATCAAGCGAGATCAAATTTCAGAAAATCCGCTCAAAGAAATAGAAAATAATACTGATAAAGTGTAATATGCTCTCTTTCTTATGTTAAGTTCAATTTCTTAGCAGATGTGCTTTTAGCATTTTTATCTTTAGTTTTTCTTATGTTAGTATCTTTGAAGCAAATTAAATAATTAAGCTCATGTGATAATTCTGATTTGTGACACTTTATTTGTTTTTTTTTTGGATTTTACTTGTGTGTTATTTCGTAAGTTGTCTGGATCAGTTTCTTTCTTAAATTTATGTTGACAACACATCGGTGATACCTAGAGAATCATCGTCTAAATGAAATTATTGTGCAGTGCATGCATATGTTATATTGCTATGTAGTTGAAAGATGAATACGCGTGAAAAATTAAAAAAATACTTCTCCAAATATTTATTTATACAACTAATTGACAAGAACACATAATTTTGAATATGTTACGAATAATTCCCAAAAATGTGATACATGCAAAAATAGTATTTGATCAACACGCAATTTAAATGATTTTTTTTCATTTGTAATGTCTCACGTTACTTGGCACGGGTACGATTACTAGTTATGATATAACATGCATAATAACTCAAATAATGTGCATGATAATTCAAATAAAGGTGCGTAATAAAATCGATATCAATAATTGATATCAAATGTGATATCTACGAAACATTATCCATACTTTTTTCCTTGCAATGAATCAATTCCAAACCGGGAAAAAAACTGATCGTTGAAGGCCAGAAAGGATATTGGAGACACTCCGTTAGAAGCCTCCATGCTTGGAATAAAATCTCGGAAGAAAACAGATCAATTAATTCATGTTCAAATTAATATGATTCCTTTTGGATTGGAGAGAGACCGTTACGTTCTTGTTAAAATATAACTTTCTTTAAAGGAAAAAAAAAACAAAGATAGGGAGTTGGGATTGGATTCCGAATTTTCTCAGAAATTTAATCACTTTTTGAATGGAAAAATTGATTTTGCGCCACTAAAATTATTGTCACTCTTCAAATGTCATAAAAGACTTCGAATTAATTATTTGCCACTAAAATTCAAATTGTATTTCATTTTTCCACTAACCTTATCAAAACTAAATTAAAAAAATAAATAAATTTCTAAATCCCTAAACTATCCCCTTCTTCCTCTTGGATACTACTACCGTAGCCACCTGCCGGTGCTGCTGCTACCCATTGCCATGGCTTTGTATGCCTCAGTAGCAAACAAGCGAGGCAATCACATATAAAATTCCAGGATTGCCAAAAGGCTATCTCTGTATGCCTCAACAGCAAACAAATTAACAAGGCAAATGATCAGTTCAACTTGTTATTTGACGAATTCAACTGGTTCAACTTTAGGTTTTACAATTCATTTGATATCTGACCCGTTAAAAGGTTCCCTGATTGATCGAGGTAATTAAGCACATGTAAAACACAAAGCTCAGGCAGAATCTCTCCGGTGAAATCATTGGATACCTCGAAGCAATTCATCAGAAATAGAATTGTTATCAAGGTTCAACTGGCAACCTTGGCCAGGTTGCCAAGACTAGCTGGTAGGGGCCTGCTTAGCTTATTATTAGCGGCTGAAATCTCAAAAAGTTTTGACATCATACTGATTTCAGAAGGAATGGTCATGTGAATTCATTGTCAGAGATTACGAGCTTGGAGACGTTGGCTGCACTGGAAATGACGGATTCGAATCTGCTTGCTTTGATCCGATCGTCAAGAATCGATCGACCGTCACAAACGGTTGTAATTTGATTCAGGGAGCATGTACTTTGGCCGTTATATGAGTTTTAAACGGTCCAGATCGAAACAAACAAGGGACGAGGAGGGATATACAAGAAACATATTTGTTTCAGGAAATGACACATGAAATCTTGCCTGATAGAGAGTTGTTGGCGAAGCCATGGCAAAGGGTAGCAGCAGCACCGGTAGGGGGCTACGGTAGTAGGATACAAGAGGAAGAAGGGGTAGTTAAGGGATCTAGGAATTTAATTATTTTTTAATTTAATTTTAATTAAGGTTGGGAAAAAACACAATTTGAATTTTAGTGGCAAATAACTAATTTGATGTTTTTCATGACATTTTGTAAAGCGACAAAAAAAAATTAGTGGCAAAAAACCAATTTTTTCTATTCAAACTAGAATCACGAGGAGCGATTTTATTGACCGAACAACTTTTACTATAGGAATTTTTATTTATTTTACTATAGCAGGCAAATATATTTGATGTAGTAATACACTAGATTCCGATTCATTGTGACTGCGGATTGAGGCAAGTACATCTGGCAATATTTTATGGGAACGAGATTTGTTACTAATTTAATTTATTAGAAAAAATTTATCAGTGACAAAACAATTATTAAAAATAAAAATAGAGATATGTTTCTGATAGTTTATTTACCTTTTTTTTTCTCTTGAAAATGATATAGTTTATATATGTTGGGTACATAATTTGGCGCACTAGAATTGTTTGGTAACTAATAAGTGTTGATAAAATAAGACAGTAGATTTTAAAAGTTACAAATATGCAATTCATTATTTTAGGCTTGTGTCAATTTTGATACACAGTTATTTAAATTAGGGATGTCACCTCGGTATTGCCCAAAGAAAACACTATTTAGTGAAAAAGAAAAAAAAAACAGATTATACGAAAATGTATCTTATATTAGATAAATTTGATGTACAGTTTTTTTTTTTCAAAATATTAAAGATTTATATGAGAACAAACAATACGATTAATTGCACGGTATGCTTGTGAATAATACAAAAGGCTTGAATTTCTTAAAATTCATATTGTACCTTACCTAAATCAAATATGTATCTATTTTAAATGACAAGAAAGACTCATAATACATGAACTATTTGAACAAGATAAATGATGAAAAAAACAAATTGTACCTTACAGGTAAGATAATTAAAACTAAAAAAAATTCTCTTATTGACGTTTCTTTTGGTCAATTGTCATCGCAACACATCACATTTATTTATATATTTTTATTAACATATACGATGAAATTGCACATTTCTCTTGTTGATATAATTTATTGCAATCTCCTGAAATTAATTTCCTCTATTTGCTTATAACTAGGAAAACGCCCACTGAACCAATTGTATTTGCTCAAATGAATGTGACACCGACCCAATTGATAGAGACACAATTATTGCGATTAGACTAATTAGACAAGATAATATTGGATAAGGCGTACAGCTCTTAAACTTCCATTAATATATATATATATATATATATATATATATATATATTTGGGGGAGACTTTCATTAATATTCACGTGCAGTGTGCAACTAACTGGCGGTTATAAAAAGACAGAAAAAATACTAATGGCTGTGGTGAATCACATAGAAATGCCATTCTGACTTTTATTCCTGAATTGTTCTTTGTATGGTGATCGTAACATATTATATGTTCTTGAAAGATAACAACAGCTCAGGCTTGCACTAATAAATTTGTAATGGGATGTGCCATTTTATTTTGGAACTCGGGTAATAATCGTTGTTCAAGTGACATTTAAATCAGACTTTCGAATTAGAACTCTAAGATTAGGACCAACAACATGCCAACAAAATTTAATAGACCAGAATTCTGGTTATAATTAAAGAAGGTACAATTAATAGACCAGAAATCAGGTGATGAGAAATATACATGTACCATAAAGAGTATGTCACCTGAAATATACCAGTACCATTAAGAATATGAAATGTTAAATACATTGATTAAGATAACAAAGCGAAAGCATGAATTAAATCAAAAGAAAACACCAATATGGTAATTTTTCTTTGCCTCAAATTTAGCCGGGCGTGAAGCAGCACGCCATCTAATGTACTCCAACTATATTGAATTTGAATTGCGAGTTGTTAATACTTGTTGGGCTAAAATTACGAAAAACATTTAGCCCATGTAAACACTTTCAGAGTCATCATTAAATCTAGGCCGACTTCTCTCAAATCTGGATAAATTATATACCCTCTTTTCCCATTTAAATCACACAAAATTTGCTCTTACCAACTATTATTCGCTTCATAGCTTTTCAGCAACTCACGAACCATCCTGCCATGATAATTAACTAGCCGTACAACTCGCGCTCCACGCGAAAAAATTAAATTTTAAACTTTCATATTACAATAATAAAATTATAATAAAAAATAAAAATACAATGGCAAAAAAAATTTGCACAAAAAAGCTACAGTGAATGATCAATTAAAATTAGAGCATCATGGGTCATATTGAATCTAAATTAGAGCATCAATTAAAAAAAAAAATACTACAATCAATCTCCGACGCGAAGGAAATGAAATTTAAAAAGAGAAAAATAGTGATTTTACAGCAGTGTTGAACAGTGAAAACACTGTTTATTCACCGTGGAAATAACAGTGGCGGCCGATGAGACATGAGTATTAAAAAGTAAAACAATGTTCATTCATGCGGTATGCGTCAATCGCCATGCGTCTAACGTGATGTGTCAAGCGTCATGCGTCTCACGTCATGCATCATGCATCATGCATCATGGGTTATGCGTAATGCATCATGCGTAATGCGTCATGCGTCATGCGTCATGCGTCATGCGACATGCGTCATGCGTCATGCCTCATGCCTCATGCCTCATGCCTCATGCGTCATGCGTCATGCCTCATGCGCCATGCGTCATGCGTCAAGCGTCATGCGCCATGCGTGCATCTTACGTCATGCGTCATGCGTCATGCGTCATTCGTCATGCCTCATGCGTCTTGCGCCATGCGTCATGCTTCATGCGTCATTCGTCATGCGTCTTGCGTCTTGCGTCATGCGTCATGCGTAATACACCATCATGCCTCATGCGTCTTGTGTCATGTGTCATGTGTCATGCGTCATGCGACATTCGTCATGCGTCATTATTCTAACATCTTGCGACTTGCAGCGTCATGCGTAATGTACCGTCATGCGTCATGCATAATGCATAATGCGTCATGCGCCATGCGTCATTCCTCTAACGTCATGCGACTTGCGTCTGACGTCATGCGTCATGCATTATGCATCATGCGTCATGCGTCATGCATCATGCGTTATTCCTCTAACATCAAGCATCTTGCAGCGGTGCCATGTTGCGCCATGAGTGTATTAGATTAGATTAGATATTACAATAATAAAATTATAATAAACTGTTTAAATAATAAAAAAAGCAACGGCAAAAGAAATCTGGAAAAAGCAAAAAATAGGTTCTCAATAGTGAACAGTGAAAACATTGTTCATTCCACTGTGAAAATGAACAATGGCGCAATGTTGCGTCATGAGTATATTAGATAAGAAGGTTCTCTTTTCTCAACCCATACAAAAGACAACATATGAACAGGTTCTCAGCATAAACAATTTTTTAGATAATGATACATGTAGAGCATATTCAGAATTTTTGTCGGAGAAGTTCTAGATTTATGACTTTTTTGTTGAAGATTAAAAAAGATGCATATTATAAAAAATAATATAATAAGCATATTTTCAAAATAAATCAAATGTATGATTTTGAATTTTTTTTTTCCAGTGGTGCAATTGACCCCTGAATGTACGTGGCTCCGCCACTGGATGTATGCATGATATGCTTGAGTTGGATTGTTTAATACCACTGAAAAGGAGTCATTTCAATGAAATTACCACGAAAATACTCTCACACAACTACGCTCGAAACAAATGATGGCTTTTTCGCGGAGTACCATGGAAATAACTATTTTTGTGAACTTAGCCACATAAGTAAATGCCACAAAGTAATCCTTCATAGGTCTTTCTTGGAACCAAATCCACTGCTCGTATAATCCGTTCTTGTCCCCTGCTTGTTTCGATCTGGACCGTTCAATACTCATCTAACGGCCAAAGCACATGCTCCCTGAATCAAATCACAACTCTCCGTGACAGTCGATCGATTCGTGACGGTCGGATCGAGCCAAACATGATCTTACTTGCCTTAAATACGAACAGCAGATTCAGATCCGTCTTTCTTAGGCCAATGACTTTTTTGTTAATGCGGGTCCTACCTATTTTTTTATCAAAATAAATAATTTTCCACCAATATATGTATGACAAATGACACGATTTTATTTGTTACGATTTAATAATTTTCTTCAACTAATGATGCTTATTTTACATTCAACAATTTCTGCTAAACTAACTTATATTGAAATTTATTTTACATCTTCATAATAACTTCAAAAAAATTATATTATGCAAACAATAACTGACATCTTTCTAGCTAATTTGTACATAAATAAATGCACAAAAAATCAAATTAAATCCTCTGATATATCGATGTACCAGTCCTCACTACTTGCTTTATCAGTTCCTCAACAAAAAGTAGGAGATAAGTCTCTGAGACTGAGCCGCTTGTGGATTTGTGAATGCAGAGGTGGCGGCGGTTTCCCCTCATGATCCGCCACAAGGTTGTACCACTACTTTGGTATATCAATGTTTGCATTACGGGATGGCTTCCTTATGTAACATGCTGATTGTTTGATATATATGTGGACTAATCATATCAAATTCATTGAAAAGAAAGAAAATATAAAAACTAATAAAATTGTTTTTTGGAATAGCGTGAAGAATAACACGTTCAAAAGAAGGCAGTTACTAATGATAGATTAGTTAACAAACTTAAGTTAACAGAGGTGCAACAAATTTATACGAGCAAAAGATGGCTTTGTTGAGATCAAGTACCTGAGAAGGCAGTTGAGAGAGAGGTCGTTAGAGGAGCAACAACCGTCATGGAAAGAAAAGAGAGAGAAGAAAATATGAATTGGGAGAGGGTAGTCGTAGTAAACTAGTAATCACAATGAATATATACCAATAGATTCCATACCAATTCGACTGTCCAAACTTCCTCACAATTCGAACTATAAAATAATGTAGCAATTATTTATGGGCTTGAAATATTTGTTAGACATTTATTTCAGAAGCAAAGTTCGTTAAGAGTGAAATGGACCTAGAACAATTATTTCCATGGAAATAGATGGGTATTTTCGTGGAAGTTGATGAGTATTTCCATCAAAACAAGAGATTTATTTCGGTGGATAACTTGTTACGTGAATCTATCATAGAAATAACATAAAATAATGTGAAAATTAATTTATTTCTGTGGAATCTTATTTTGTCGCACAACAAAATATAACTAACCACACAAATAAAGAAAATTCTAATAGTGATAAAATGTATCCTATAAATTTGTAGTGATTATACATGACATCTAAATTGGATGCTTGAATGACTAGACTATTATTTTCTTCCGATGGACTTAAAAGTTGGATAACCAATTTATGTTGGAATTAAGACGGTCAAATCTATAAAATAAAGTTTGGGAACTACGTGCTATATAATTAATATATCAAGTAGTGTCACTGGTATTACATTGAGTAGTATAATATGCCATGTAAATGTGGTTAATTAATGAATGACATGATACGTGTTTGGCTAAAGTTTTGGATACGAATACATATGAAATTAAAGTAAGTTAATTATAATTGTTAATGGATCAATTCTAATTAATTTAATTAATGCTAGTGTTAAGGTAAAAGCCAGAAATATTGTTTGGGCTAACTCGATTAATTTGGGATCGAGAAACCAAACAAAGTGGGATAAACACCCATTCTTGCGGGCCACAAGAATTCTTTGTGGATCGCAAGAATCTGCTCCGAGAAGCAGAATTGCCACCTTGTTTGATAGATTCTTTACTGACTTGTTGTGCAAATAATACCATATTTTGTGTATATGATTTGAGCAGATATATGCACAATTTGGAAATGATTTGGAGAGAATATTGGCATCAAATATTTTCTAGATTATTTGTCATTAATTACGGGATCTAACCAAGATACATTAACACTAGTATATAAGTGTTTGATCTCCAAGAAATATCAGTGTGTTAGATGTGCATGTGCTGCACTTAGGCTCGATCTTGCTCTCTCCATTAACAACAAAATACCTCGACTTCATTCGTAAGTCAAAGGAAAAGATAGAGCTCCCGCATTTTCTTGGAAGGATCCGTCAGCGAACAAATCAAGGGAGAAAGGAAAGTACTGCAACAAAGTGCACGTTTCTTCCATCAAGGAGGAATTCGATGAGATGGAAAGTAAGTACACGCTTCCGCAAAATTTAAATATCTTAAGTCATACACATATATTCCAATTGTTTAAATTAGAATTTCGATTTTGGTTCTACCTATTTGATTAGCACCCAAACAAGTGGTATTAGAGTCACCTTTGTGTGAGATTTGAGGTATATGATAATCTAGGGTTTAAAGTTTAATTATTTCTGAAATTTGTATTGAACTTTAAATTGTTGCAAAAGGATTTTTTAAGCATTCTAGAATTTTATCCAATTCTTCGCCTTTTATGCGATTTTGAATAGATATTATTCATGGTTTTGATTTATTAATGTTGTAAATAATTAATTTTACAAATAAAGTCATTTTTGTGAAATTATGCAACAATTACATATTAAAAATTCGAAATAATGGAAATTTCAGAACAATTTTGCGGCTCACAAAGATTTTCTTGCGTACACAAGAATAAGCAAGTTGCACCAAATTTGAACTGACATGTGTTTTGCAATGAAACTTGGACTGACAGGAAATAATTTGTCGCCCGTAAATAATTATTGCAACCTGCAAAGAATAAGGAATTTCTGCCATATTTAGCAGATTTTCACATATGATTATTGTAGATTGTTTCCAGATCAATAAATCCAAGATTATTACCAATTATGGAGCTTAGGAGTAGTTGTATTTAATTATAACTTAATAAAAATATAATTATAATTATTATAGTTACTTGTAATGGTATAAGATAATAATTATTTTAATTAAATATAGAATTTAGCTTTTATCTATAATTAGAATTCAATGCTAATAAATGAAGGATAAAATATGTTAATTCTAAAAAGAATCTAGTTAAGTTTAAATTTAGTATACATAAGTATCTAGTAAAATTTTAAGTATTTAGTAAATTTTTAAATAATAATTAGTAAATACTAAATAAAGATTATGTAATGAAATTTACAAAAGATTTTATGATGTCTATTATATATATAGAGAGAGAGTTGGATTACAGTGCGTTGCAGCACAAGACTCTCGTTTTGCGCCGAGTGTTTGCACCTTCGGATCTACGTCAAAAGTTGTGTTGCGCGATTGGTTTTGAGCAGCGACAAAAAGACTCGCCCTTTCGTCCATTTCAATATACGATTATTTTAATAATATGCTTTCTCTTTCTTTCCTTCTTCTCCACTGAGAAAGTTTCTAGGTTTACGATAGGAGACAACATTCTGCTCTGACAAAGAGGCGCCTCTCTCTCCATCCTCCCCAAATTCTCTTCTTTTCTCTGATTTCTCCATCTCGAACAAAGTGAGGCCCTATCCCAGCTGAGAGCGTCACCAGGTTAGTCTCTCTCCCCTCCCTATTTGTAACGACTTCACAAATAGTAACTCAAATGTTAGAAATTTTGATTTATATTTTCTTCTCATTTCTTTATTCCCACTCCATTTCTAAAATCGCTGGAACACTTGCAAATTTCCCACTATGAACTCAACCCCAAGTTTTTCATTTCTAAAATCTGCCTCCAGACTCAAGAATAAGTTTCTTTGATTCCTTTCTCGTTTTCATTTGGTGTCAAGATCGAAATTCCGGAAATTTTCTCTATTTTAGGAAGACTAATTTGTGCAAAAGGTTGATTCATACAAATTTTTAAATTGATCACTTGTATCAAGCTAATTCAAAACTTCTGTGGTTCGAAATGCTGTAAAAATACTGGTTGGTTTGAAGTCCTTGGAACTGTACTATGATGCCCTCACTTTTAGATTTTAGCTTGTCTGAAATTATAATGTTTTGCCAACTGATAAGATAGTGAAAACAATATGAAGTTTAATGAGTTATAATGGAATGTAATGATAGTATATATTTGTCATCTAAGGCACTCTTAATTAATTTATTCTTTGATGAAATGTAGGTTATACAATTGCCATGTGAAGGAGAAGAATCTGAAGACAGATTAGGACTTGAATTCAATTTTATGTCATAATTATTTTGATATGAACTTCTGTGATGTATGAAACTAATTTCTCGTCATGAATCTTCGTGAATAGTTGTATTTTGTTTCTATTGTAATTTCACTTAAATGTATTTCAAACATATTTAAAACTTCATTAAAGAGGAGCAATACTAGTGGTACCACCAACATCTCGATTAAAAGAGAGCATAGTGAATTCAAGAATATTGTTTTGAGATTTGTAGGGTTAAACAAACAAATTTCCGAATTTATCAAGTTTTCTCTTTTTTTGGCAGCAAGAATTTAATTTCATACTTTTTGTTCTAACATTTTAATAGTTATCGATATGTGCTGTATGTTTCACAAACAACAAAAGACTTGATTTAACAAAATAGTTTCAATACTTGATTCACAAAATATAACTAGAAATGATAAAAACATGTCGAACAAACATAATAGAAATCCAATCATACATTAGAAAACTTGACACCAGCAAATTATTAAATATCATAAAATGTTTGCTTTGTCATAAATCAAGTGTCACTAATATACTACACATGTATGAAAAATATACTTGTTTCTTTGTCTTTCCTGACTTTACACCAGCAAATATTCCTTGTTTCTTTTTCAAATTTCAGAGGTTTTATGACAAAATGATAAGGATCACAAGCAATTAATTAATATTTTTGCCTCACCAGTGTACCTCATCGCAAAATTGAATCATAAAATGTGTAGTTACCATAATTAATTGAGGAATAGAGAGAAGTCTATAACTGTTCAAGAGGTGTGCTCAACACGGTGAACCAGATATTAGGGTGCAGTGTGGATGCGAGGGGAGGCATTCTTTCGAACGGTGCGAAGCACCGGAGGAGCACGAGAGGCGAGCCTTCGACTTCAGATCGCCTTTGAGGCAAACCTTAGAAATGGATAAATACGAAGAGAGATAAAGCTTTTAGATAGCCTTCCGAGCGTCGAACATAGGAAAGCCCTAGAAATTTCCTCAAGATCGCCTCCCTCACAGTTCCTTGCGAAACGAAGAGAGAGAAAGGATGAAAGCACAAACACGAAGAGAGAGAAAGCACATTTAATAAATAAAAATCAAGAGAACTGGACGAAGAGGCGAATATTTTTTTCACTAATCGCTCTGCACGATTTTTGACGCGATCAGACGGTAAAGATGCTCGACGCAAAAATGAGGTTTTGCGCTGCGTTCCACCATAATCCATATATATATAGATAGGCTAGGGTGCTCTATAGAGCACCAAATTCCTAATGCTTGGTTGGGTTACGAACAGTTCAAAACCCGTCAATTGGCCCAAGCAGCGGAAATACCGTAAAACAAAAATTTTACGTCTGACTTAAGCCAAGGATTAAACAGGGTATGTCAGATAAACCACAGAGGGTGTCCACCTCTCATTTATCTCTAATATCAAAACCCTACTTAATCCCTAAACAGATCTACTCCTTAACTGAATTCTAAAACTTTAATCTACTTACAAATTAAATAGATTAATATAACATTAATATCTTGATCCAAATTCGAATTGGACCGCAGAAGACTTGGAAGGCCGAATCACAAATGCTCTTCTCCTCGGAGTATCAGACGTCTGATACCTCTACCGGATGTCCACCAGAATGACTAGAGAGCAGCTTACTTCTTCTGCCAGAAATACCGAAAGCCGCGGTATCCCACAAAAACACTATTCACCAAGATATGAACTAAATAAAATATCTTCGTGACTCGCAGTTATCCAAATGAGGAATACCGCTCTTTCACAAAAATACTATTTTTCGAATCCCGTAAACAACCGTATACGAGAAAGAGAGAAAGTATATTTATCAATACGATTCTGAATTAACAGATACGAGTCGATTTTGGTGCATCTTTCTCTCTCCCCCTACCCCTCTATTTATAGCAAAAATGAGGAGGTGCCTCTTTTACAAATAAACCCCTGAAAAAATTAAATTTGCAAAAACACCCCTATGAGTTTGGCAAGGGTGGTTTTTACAAAATTGCAAAATATGCAAGGAGATCCCTTTCTGACCTCCTTAGATATATTAAGATATAAAAAAGATTTGGCGAAATATTAAGATTAATATAAGTTTTGGCCGTTTGTATAAAAAGTTTTATGCAAATTTTTTTTACGGTGTGTCCACCGAAAACTTTTTTAAATAATATTTATTAATTTTGTTGATATATTTTTTTCTGACTTGTTTGACAAACAATACTAAATTTTGAGCACGTGTTTATGACAGTGAATATGATAATTTGGAAAAGAATTGGAGATAATTTAATATAAAATATTCTAAAGAATATTTGCTATTAATTACAGTATCTTTTCAAGATTCGTTTTCACAACTATAAATAGCGCTGGGTCTCCAAACATTATGGGTAACGAAAATTGAATTGTTTAGGGCACATGTGCTGTGCTTAGCTTACTAATACTCTGCTCCATTAAGAGATTATATTGTTCGAGTCATTTGTGTTCTTGGAAAAAAGAATAGCAACCCATAACTGCTTGGAAGGATCCGTCAGCGAATGTTTCAAGCTTTTGCAGATTATGGACTTCCTCCTCCAACGACTCCATGAGCAAGATCAAGGGAGATGTAGGGGTGGAAAGTAAGTTTCACTTTCGCTATATTTTAATCTATTTTCTTGTGCAGAGTTGGAATTTGAATTGCAATTGCTAGTTAATTTAGGAGTTCAGAATTTGAACAGATGTATGCACAATTTGGAAAGGATTTTAGAGGAGAATATTGGCATCAAATATTTTCTAGAATATTTGTCATTACGATGTCTCTCCAAGATACATTAACATTAGTATATAAGCGCTGAGTGTTCAAGAAATATGGATGTGTTAGGTGTCCATCTGTTGCACTCAGGCTCTATCTTGCTCTCCATTAATAGTGAAATACCTCGACTCTCATTTGTAAGTTGAATGAAAAGAAAAGGCACTAGTGTTTTCTTGGAAGGATCCGTGAGCGAACAAATCAAGGTAGAAAGAAAATGATTGCAGCAAGGCGCACACTTCTTCCATCCACAAGAAATTCGACGAGATGAAAGTAAGTACACACTTCCACACTATTTAATTATCTTAAGTCTTACACATAAATTATAATTGTTTAAATTAAAATTTCGGATTTAGTTCTACCTAATTGAATTGCACCCAACAATTTACTCTTTTAATTTGCTGTAATATAAGGCAAAAAAGGATTTGCATGTGTTGTCATCTTCACAGCTTCTTGAAGGTTTTAGATAAGCCTTGTTAACCATTTTTAGCTATGAATTGCGCATTATCCTTTCATATCACTTTTACTGATATGTTGGCCCGAGTAGACAAAAGTTTTAAAAAACTCAGTATGTTGCCGCACTACTGACTTTGGCATGCTGCATGAATTCTCTAAGAATATGAGTGTCTTTGCATTTCTAAAATCACAACTATTTGGATATGCTACTCTTCTCTACTGTAAAATCTAAATCTTTGACCTGATGCAAATAATCATTTTCAGCAAATTGCAGCAACTTTAACCCAACTTTTACAGTATCGATTTCTCTTGGACTTCTAGAGTAACAGTGCCTAAGACATCACAAAATGTCTGAACTGGGGTACACTTATTTTACAATTGTTAATTGTTCGATCAATGATCGATCGTAAAAGGAAATTACCGTGACAAATGAAAAATTACTTTTGTACTCACTAATAATCTTAAAGTTTTGCTTCGTTCCTGTTTTTACCAATAAATTGTAATTGCTTCCATTATTTTACACTTCAGTTGTCAGTTAATATAATAATTTCCAACAGTTCGCATATGTACATACTTTTAGCAATTGTATTGTGACAATAACTTGACGAGATTGTTTTATAGACAAGTCCCTGATCTATTGACAGAGTTGACATTTCTTACTTGTCACATATCAGACCTTGGAAATGTTAACAACCTTCAGGTGGTAACTGAATACCGTTGTATATTGATTTTCTTTTCCTAGTAAAATGATTCAAATTCTTGCTGGAATATGCAATTCTACAGGTACTTTAGGACGGATATATATATATATATATATATATATATATATATATATAGAGTATGGCTAGCGTGCTTCAATAAGCACTTCGGGTGTTACGGATCAAATTTAGCATCTGAAATTTCGATTTAAATAGCTTAATAATTTATTTATATCATAATCTTGTAGAATACAAACAATTTACATTTTTAGAATTTTCTAACTATGTCTAATGATTTTTTAAAATTGGCCCAAAAAATACCTTAATTTCTATGTCAAATAGGGTCATTTTTAAAAAATCATGACATATAGTTAGAAAATTCTAAAAATGGAAAATTTTTGTATTCTACAAGATTATGATATAAATAAATTACTGAGCTATTTAAATCGAAATTTCAGATGCTAAATTTTTAAATTTGACCCGTAAGCATTTTACCCGAGGTGCTTATGAAAGCACGCTAGCCATACTATATATATATATATATATATATATAATTGCTACTATTTTTTTGTCAATTAATGCAATTGACTCACTGACACATGGATTACTTTTTGGTAAACTAGTTAATTAATACCCAAAGGTCCTGATTAAGACAACTTTTAGATGATAGTTTGTGCTCTATATTTCTGACATAGACTCCTTATCACCAAACCTTTTCAGGATTTCTCTCTTTATTCGGCATGTTGTGTCAATGATTCGAGTCATTTGACCCAACCTTTTGTGCTTCATCTTTGCAATACATCAACCCGATAATGGTCGTAATAATGGCTTTTCAATATAGGATGACGACACACATATGACATATCCGTCGCAGTGGAGATGTTCCAATATGTAACGCTATATGACGAAAGTTCATGAGTGCTTATGACAAATTAAAAGATTGAGAAGCACTATATTAAAAGATTATGAAGCTAGCACTACATTATTTCCGAGAAATATATTTTCGAGAAAGAGAGTAGAAATCTATTCTTGGGTACTGTGACCTCCTAGGCACGTGTGACCTTTGTACCAGTGTACTATGAATTGAAATTGCAAGGTTGCCACCTCCAGTCCTTCGTTTTTTTTGGATAACTAGATTAAAACATGTTGTGTGAGTTCTCTCCAACGGAAGTAAAGGTCTCCCTTATACCTCTCTTCTGAGTTTTAACCAAACCCTCTTTATCTCCTCTCACACGCGCTCTCTCCCCACCGGTATAAGTACAAAATGTGGTCTTCAGAGCAAGACAGCAACACAACAAAGCGAAACCCTAGAAACCACACGTTTGGCTCCTCTTCCTCCTCGTCTAGGTCTTCTCTCTCCTCCAATGGCTCAATGATCTTCCCACAGACGCCTCGGAGATCCATGGAAGATGTATGGAAGGATATCTCTCTCATGGTTCCACTTCAAAACCAATACCAACAAACCCACCACCTTCACCAGCACTACCACCATCAAAATCTCCACCATGGCCAACACCAAAGCGACTTCCACCTTTCTGATCAACACCAAGGCAACTTCGACCTCTCTGACAGATCAAACCCATCATCCTTCAAAGGCATGATCCTCCAAGACTTCCTCGCGGGCCCGCTCAACAGGCCCCCCTCCATCTCTCCTCCTATTGACCACAGTCCAACAGTACTCCCACCAATTCCTGCCCCGAACCTCCCCCCGACATCACTGAGCCTCAATTCAGGCGTCGACTTTAGCTACTTGAGCAACAGCCCCAGCTCAAATTCCAGATCGGGTGATTCGAGGGGCACTGGTCGAGTAACAGAGACATCCTTCATGTCCCCTGCTTTTCCTGACATGATGATGGATCCTCCCTCGCCGGGGAACATTTTCCCCTTCTGCTGCAAGAAAAGAGTTCCTGATGGCCCAGTGATTGGAGGCAACCGGCGCCAAAAGCGCATGATAAAGAACCGCGAATCGGCCGCACGCTCCCGTGCTAGAAAACAGGCATGCACGAGCACACTTTTTTGTATAATTTTTTTTAGCATGTGTCAATTCTCTTATATAAATTAATGGTTGGTCCTGTTAGGCTTACGCAACTGAGCTGGAGCAGAAAGTGCAAGTTTTGACGCAAGATAATGCGACGCTTATTAAGCAGTGTGACGAGGTACTTCATTTCACCTTAACCATAAGTGTATACCTTATACCCTCTGCTGTTTTATATACCAGCAAGTTGTCATCCCTGTTTCCTGTGACAGAGACTAAAAACATGTTTCCCGACTTATCTTGAGTTGTTCTTTGGTAGTTCTGACCAATGCAGTGTTGAAATGTAATGTTTGGTCTATTCCGTGTTAAGTAACCTGAAGGGTTTTGGTTAGTTTGTGAAAATGTTGAAGTGAAATGTTTAGAAGTCAAGTATGCAGGATGCAGATTTTGGAAGTTCTTTTAATTCCGTTTAGGCGTTTAGGAAACATGTAAATAGTATTTCCCCTGTTCCCTTGTTAGATTGTTATTCTGACTTGGATATATGAGCGCATGACTTGCAGTATATTTTATGTTTTTTCATATTTACAGTTGAGGCTTGCAATGGAACGCCAACAATCCACAAGGCACAATCTTCAAAGATGCGGGTCATGCAAATTTTGAGAAAGAAACAAAGGTTGTGGTAGCAGCGGCGACCAAGGAAAAATATCTGAACAGCTCAAAAGGGGAAATAATAGAATGAAAGCGAAGGGGTGTGACAAGGAAGTTCTCAAAATATTACTACTTTTTTGTGAACTTTTGTTTTCTATTTTTCTCTTTTCAACTCAATCTTTATCTCTTTGCTATAAAGAGAAGCCAGGAATGTATTGGGCGTCGTCTAACGGTCTAAGTGCTGGTGCAGACAGTATACCTAGATAAGGTGTTACTATTTACCAGTTACCACATCATGTTATTTTCGTAATTGTTATCTTTTACCATGTATGACAATAATGACATTCATGGAATTATGGCCACAGTCATGTATATTTGCCTCTTTGGTTAAAGATCCGATATATCTCCTCCCTCTCATTCTCTTCTTTTTCTTTTACCAAAGGTCCAAAAACTTTTGAAGTCAAGGACAGATTCCGGATTGTTAATTATACGCACACACTCTCTCTCTCTTGTACGACGTGGAGGTGGTAGGGTTGTAGGGGATATGTACAACAGCCAATAGCTGCGCTGCACTAAATTGAGAGGGGTGCAGGTGGGGCCAGCTTTAGGTCTGTAAAAGGTTTCTAACACTGTTAATGGGGCTCTTTGTGTTGGCGACCGCGCCTATGACGTCACCTTTTTGTCCCGTTTATCTGGCGATGTGTGGGATATCCAATATAAATACTGTTCTTTTATCGTCTTTTGACATGATTTTTTACCTATACGAGTATACGACCTCTTCACGTGATGTAATATATCATGCGTCATCAGTTTTCTTTCTTTCATTCCAAAGAGAGAACACCACGCGATGTTTTCAAACTTTTGATTTATGATAACTTACTCCCAACTAGTGATTTGCAATTACTCGAGCAGGTTGAATCCGGCTTGAGAAATTAAAGACCCTGACCCGATTAGATTTGGATCGATATCAAATTCGTGCCGACTCGTCGGAAAAAAAACGGGAACCCTAAATAGATAGCAGCCAAGATTTTACAAAAAAATCGAGTTAAACCCTGCTCGAAATAACTCTGATTCAGAACGGACCTACCGGTCCAACTCGCTAAGACACACAATCTGTCATAATATGAGAATAGCTCCTCCTAAGACGCACTAACCCTCCTTAAACCCCTCCTAATTCGTCCTTAATCTGCCCTTAATCGCTCCCAACCAACCTATAATTTGTCCACAACCGGCTATAATATGAAAATAACTCATGTATAATCCGAGCTAAAACCCCCATTTACTCGAGAAAAAAATTGAATTAATAAAAATAAAAAATAAACAACTAACCCACATAATCTGACGCATACTGAACCTCTTGTAACCCGACCCAAACTCGTCAGTCTGCAATTCATGCGATGAGTTGCAGCTTGTCTAAAAAGTTTGATCCGTCCAACTCGTTGGACAACTAACTCATGAACCCTCCAACCGATTGGACCGACTAATTCGTGAACCGTGCAACACGTTGGACCGACCCAGCCCGATCCGATCCATTGTCAATACACAACTCTGAAACTTCTAAATTTGTATAAATATCTCCTTGAACGTTGAGATTAACGACAAAGACTTCAAAATGATAAATTATCATCTAATGTTTGTTGCACTAGACAATGTCTCGCATTTGTCGATTTGCAAATCTAAGATAATAAATCTAATTATTTTCTTGTGAGCTTTTGATTAGATGTGAAATTAGAGAAAAAGATTTGAAATTGCAAGGATGAAGCTTCAAAACATCGAGACATGAAGTCATGGAATTTAAAACTAAATTAAGTGATCATAATTAACATTAAAATATTTTAAATCAATGAAATTGAGTTAAAACAACAAAAATGGCAATTTGGGTGCTATAACGTTACTTAACGTTGTACAAGATTATACAACATTGTGATCAATTTAAACAAAGCAAGCTAGTTAGATTAATTTCCAAGAAATGTTATATAACTTTATACCAATTAAACAAAAAAATTCAGTATTTCCAAAAAAATTATATAACGTTGTACAAAGTAAAACGACAAAATTTCCAATTTCTAACAAGCCTACTGATTCACTACAACGTTGTACACCAATATACATCATTAAGTAACAAATTAATGTTTCAATTCGAAATTTCAAGGTTTTCCAACTCCCTATAAAAGACAACTATTTCTCTTTCTTCCCCAACGGTTCTAAATTATCAAAAACCAATTTCTCTCAGCCTCCATTATTGAGCTTAAGAAAACCTAACCAAATCCTTCCTAAAACTCAATCTATTGATCTAAAATTATTCAAAACATTTGTGAGACTAGAGAGATTAGATCAAATAGATATTATATCTTCTATCATTTGTGTTATTTTGACTTGATCATCTACATTCGAGTGTAAAGATGCCAAGTTCAACCTTGGTAATTGACTCCTGATGATTGGTGCTTCGGCTCGACCTTATTATCGTGTCGGAGGGTCGGGAGTCCCGTAGAGTAGAATCGTCAATATCTGGACTCCATTAAAATCTATGTGTCATCTTGGATTGCTTTGTTTGCAATTTCTTAACTTTCTCCTTTACTTTAATTGCTCTAAATTAATTGGTTAAGAAATTGGTTGAATCTATGTGATATAAAAGGCTAAAGATACCATCCTTTAAGAAAATTAAAACTCCCAAACTTTGAATTATCCAAGCTTAAAAGTTCTTTAAAAAAAACATGATATTTAAATAAGGATGAAAATGTACAATATATATATATATATAGAGTTGTGCTAAAATACTTTATAAAGCACCAACATGCATATACTTTAGTCTCGTATCTCGAGATATAAAGTGCAAACAACCGATCAAGACCGTTGAAAATGTTCTCCATACTAACAAAAATTTGGAGACCAAATTTTACATTTTTAAAATTTTTTTTACTATTTTATTGGATGGGTGCAAAGTTGGTTAAATTGAAGGTCTGTAAATCGTTAGATTAATGAATTTTCCACATACCCGATAAAATAGTAAAAAAATTCCAAAAAATATGAAATTTGGTCTCTAAATAGATGTTAATATAGAGAACATTTTCAACGGTCTTGATCGGTCATTTGCACTTTGTATTTCGAGATACGAGCCTAAAGTATTTGAATGTTGGTGCTTTATAAAGTATTTTAGCACAACTCTATATATATATATATATATATATATATATATATCACAATCTTATTTTTGTTTCTAATTAAGACAAGTATTAAGTTTTACTTAATTTGAAATAGAAATTTATCCATCATGATTCAAAATATGTTATTTTCAATTTTCCCATCTAAGCAACCTTTTGAGTAAAGCCTACCATTGGTGAATATTTTTGCAAAATTTAATGCAAAAGGTATTTTTGAGTAAAATTAACCATCAGAGTTATTACACATATGATCAAGTTTTGGTCAAAAGGAACTTTGTCAAAACCAACAAACATGATGAAATGTGAATCCAACAAGAGTAACAGATGTCGAATAATATACAAAATATCTATAATCCATTTTATATGGATAATAGAAAAGGACAAAACTATTATTTTAACATCTGATATGGATATGGATACATATTACTATCATCAGCGAAGTTAAGACTGTTGATTAAACTCATCTCTTATTTGATAATTTGCAAAACAATTGAAGTACTAACCTTGTACTTGAGTTTTGTTGAAGATGCAGGTTAAAACATGTACGAACCAATGTCAAACATGCTCAAACATGTCCTGAACAAGTCAAGACATGATCAAGTCATCAAGGAAAGGCTTCAATGCTCAAAATAGAACACAACGTTACCATAACACTTGAAGACCCGTTATAACGAGTCCCTAAGGCGTTATAACGGGTGCCCAAGACATCATAACGCCTTAGGAGGAGAGAGAATATGAAGATGCTGGATTTTTTTCGAGACAAGCATTACCGTAACGCTCCAGCAAGGCGTCACAACGGGTTGCAATCCGTTATAATGAGTGAGCAAAGCGTTATAACGGGTTCCTGAAGATTTGGCCCTCAAGTCAGCAGCAAAAGGGCAAAATGGAAAGATGATCAAAGCATTATAACGTCTTGCTAACTCGTTATGGAGAAAGTTGTAACGCAATGTGTATTTTTCACATATTCAGGATCCCAAGAAGTGTAGCCTATATAAGAGATGCAGAAACGATCCAAAAGATCATCAAAACATTCCTACAAACTTCCTAGCATCAATTGAGCACAAAAAAGAGCTAAAAAGCCTTCTCCTCCAGTTACCTAACATATAAAGCAATTATGATAGCTACTATTATCTTATTGTCTATCTAAGAACAAAACTCTTAGCTAGTTTTAGCCTTTGATGCATCACATTTGTGTTATCAAGTGGTGCATCCCTGTCCTAGATTATGTTGTCAATCAGACCTTTTATCGTGTATTGAGGTGTTGTCCCGTGCATCGGTCTAGAAGAAGATGATTGACTTATTTGTGTAGAAGATTTTATTCCGAGAGACCCGTGGACGTAGGCCTAAGTTCATTTGATAGGCCGAACCACATTACATAGCTTGTTCACTTATTCTCGATTACTCTCTCTTCACTCTCTCTCTTTTTTGTACTTTGCTCTAATTTTTTGTGATTTGCTCAATTAGTTCTTGAAATTGCTTGCTCTATTACTTTGTTATGTGACTAAGGTCTAAAAGATTTATTTTGAATTGAAATCGCTTCCACAAATTGAATTGATCGTAGTCTTGCACATTTAGCTTGAACCTCTTATATTCTAACAATTGGTATCAGAGCAAAAATGTTCATACCTAGCCAAAATTGACCAGTATGAGTCTTGAGATGAGTATGGTTGAGTCCCTTAAACTCTTGAGAAATGAAAATTTTGAGCTTTGGAAAAAGTCAATGCAAGATTATCTTAGTGGAAATGATCTCTTATACACACTTGACAAAGAAACTTTCTATGCTACTAAGGATTCACCCTCTAGAACCCTAAATAATAGCTATGCCTCTTATTTCAATTTGAACTTTGTAGATGAATCTTTAGGGAAAATTCCTGATTTTAATCTAGCATATGAAATGTGGAATACTCTTGAAAATACTTTTAGAGAAAATTCTTGTATTAATAAGTATTTTTCGAGTGTAGATAATGATCACGATGTTGATTCTACAATTGATCAACAAGAGAATGACAACACCATGGCTCAAGAGCAAGTTGATGAAGGAAAAACAAAGGATGAGGTGAATGATGAAGTAGCAAAAATCTTCTCCAAAGTGAATGAAGAGTATCTAGATGAATGAGGAATTACAATTGCATCTTCTTCTGATTCTTTAGAAGAGGTACACTTCAATTCTTGTAGCTTAGGTCCTAGATCTATGTCCAAGAATAGAAAGCCTATGTATGATGACCAAACCTTTTCTAGTAGTACGGAAATTTATCAAGCGTCTCAAGCCAAAGGAAGAAAATGAGAAACATCCCAAGTTGTAGGTTGTCAAGATTCTCTTTTTTTTTTAATGAAAAGGAAGTGGTGAGGAGGTTCAGCCTCACTTATTTCAAAAAAAAATGATTAGAGGGTAAGAGGAGAACAAGTGGAGAGGCTCGAACGAAAGAAAAGAATGCAGTGAGAGGGCGACTTATTCCTCGGATACCGTCATTGCTTCTTCTCCGAGAAAAGAAGTTTACAACCCGTGGGCCTTCCTCCTCCACGCGACATTGCTCCGTCAAGCTTTCTCCCATTGCGGAAAATTCCTCACTGTTGCCTCCCGTAGGAGTCTGGGCCGTGTCTCAGTCCCAGTGTGGCTGAATATGAACTATGAGTAAAATATGATAAAGCAAAAATGTGCTTGGATAAAAAGAAAGAGGAAATTAGTAAACTTTTGAAAAGAATTTGTGATTTAGAATCAAAGTTAAATCTTCTCGAGACTAAAAACGTAGTTGAGTCTATTTCAAAAGTTGAAACACCTTGTGCTAAGACTTGTACATCTACATCTACCATTTGTAAAAGAAAACCCTCGAAACCAAAATGTAATTATCATGCATTTAGATACGATAAGAGGTTTTCACACAATAAATTGGACAAAGGGAAGAACATTGCATCTTTGGGGATTATCCAAGAGAATATAGAAATTATTAAGCCCAAGACAATTCAAAAGTTCCATAGACATAAACCTACGGCCAATAATATTAAGAGGTATTATTTTAAAAAGCCTAGGATTCTGGAAGCTAAGGAGTATTATCACAAAGGGAAGTATTTAAAGTACAAACATATAACTAATTTCTCTTGCACAAGAATACCTTTGATGTCTAGTACCTCAAACATTACATATCATCATTGTGGTCATCTAGGTCATATGGCATTTGAATGTCCTTTTAAGAAAAATAAACTTAAGAAACTTTATATTTGGATTCCTAAAATTCTCAAATCAAATTAGACCTTTTACATTTTTCTCAAAAAAAATTAGACCTTTTACAAGTATCTCAAAAGTAAAACCCTCAAGTCAAGTTCTTAGTTTTTAAAACTATAATTATATATCTTTTCAAAAACTTAAGTATGCTTGACTTCATCATACAAGGGTTTTTTTTTTTGGAAAATAGACAGTGGTTGCTCACACCACATGATGGGTAATAGATATGTCTTTAAAAGTCTTACATCATATGATGGAGATCAAGTGATTTTCGGAAGCAATGAACGTGAAAGTAAAATCGTTAGAATCGGGTCAATTGGCAACAATCACCTAACTATTGACGAGGTTTATCTTGTTAACGAGTTGAGTTTTACTAAGTGTAGGAAAATTATGTGATTCCGGTTTTAATCTTAGTTTTAATGACCAAGAGTGTTCTCTCTATCATACCAAGACAAATGAGTTAGTCTATACTAGTAAAAGAGCCAAGAATTTTTATTATCTTCATATTAATCACTTTACTACGGGTGAACTTTGTCTAAATGCTATAAATTTTGATTCATGGTTGTGGCATCGTAGGTTGGGTCATACATCATTGAACTCACTTAAGAAACTTGTTAAATTTGAATTAGTTAGAGTTTTGCCCATTTCTAAAATGAATATTGATGACATTTGTGATGCTTGTATGAAGGGTAAACTTACCAAAACTTGTTTTAAGCGAAATGACTATATCTCAACCAAAAGACCATTAGAACTCATACACATGGATTTGTTTGGATCAATTAACATATTGAGTTTGGCAAAAAAAAGATATGTTTTTGTCATTATAAAGATTTTGGTAGGTACACTTGGGTCAACTTCTTGAGATACAAGGAAGAGATTTGTGAGTATTTCATTGACTTTTGCTCACAAATTGAAAACCAAAGAGAGGCCAAAATAGTCACCATTCGTAGTGACCATGGTGGAGAATTTGAAAACTCTGGGATATATGATTTTTGTGCTAGGAATGATTATAGACATGAATTTTCCGCATCAAGAACACCTTAACAAAATGGAGTAGTTGAACGTAAACATAGAAACTTGCAAGATCAATGCTCAATGAGTACATGACTCCTAAATTCCTTTGGGCATTATAACGGGTGCCCAAGGCGTGATAACGCCTCAGGAGGAGAGAGAAGATGAAGGTGCTGGATTTTCCTGAGACAAGCGTTACAGTAACACTCCAGCAAGACGTCACAATAGGTTGCAACCCATTATAATGAGTGAGCCTACAAAATACAATATGTAAACTTGCTTGAGAGTCAAATTTCTTCCTTTCTCAAATCTCACTATGCCTACAAAATATATTTTTTCGATTGGTAGGGTTTTCATTATTCGTGTTTGGAGTAGGTGAACTGGATAAAAATTTATTTGTAGTTCACCCTCTTAATCACTCTCTCCTTCTCTTCAGTTAATCACTATGTTGACGCTTCACTAGACAAATTAAACACTTTGAATGATCTCTCTCCATTCGAACTTTTAAAACAAAAAGCATCATCTCATCAGCTGACAAAGCGAGTTGTCATGTTATCTAAGATGGCGGACTTGTCCCGCTCTCTTAGATGGCGAGATTGTCCCATTATCTTAGCTGATGGGGTTTTCACCCCCGTGATTTTTTAGAGAATTTTTCTATTTCAGTTTTTTTATTATTATTATAAAAAATTGGGTTTAGAAATCGTTAGATCGATGATTTTTTTCATCCCCTCTAAAAAAGTAGTAAAGAAAATATATAAACTATAAAATTCAATCCCCAATAAGATTTTTAATATGTAGATCATGTTTAAATATTTGGATTGATCATTTGGGCTATGAAACTGAAGATACGACTATGAAGTATAGTTGAAGTTGTACTTGTTAAAACTATGAAATTCAATCTCAAAATCGTGTCTGCGTGTCTAAAAACGGCACATAACACACGATAAGGACACGACACGGTTAAGACACGACATAGGGCACGACACGATATTGTTTACGTGCCGTGTCTTAAGCATGTCTTGCTTAGGTTTCCTACTGTAGGGCACGACACAACACAAAATGTTTACAAGGAGAGGCACAACACGTCATGATACGAAAACATGACACGACACGACGACATGGAAGTTCAAATTTTTTTGAAATTTTCCAGCGGTAGTTCTAAATTCGTTCAACCTCTAACATAGTGTCAACTGCCAATGACAACACTAGCATAAAAAAACGTGCTGAAGGTACACAAATTGCTCAAAGCTTTCAGAATCCCTCAATGGCGTAATCTGCCACAATGAATCAGCAAAGTGAAGGCCAGAAAGAGGACTGGCTCACAGTGACTGGCCACTGGACATTGGCCCATCGGGGCGCTGCCTGCTATTTCCGAGGCCCGAGGCGAAGGGTTTTCAAATTTCATTTTTTTTTTAAATTTGGATTAGTGGATAGGAGAGTAAAAAAATTATACTAGCAAAAAAAAATTATCACTCCGTCTATGTTATTTCGCATAGCCGGTCCCAAGCCCGGAATAAAGGAGAAGGGTTAAATAAATATACCTTTTTGTTTTTGAAACTTTACAAACTTAAAAAAAATACTTTTTTTACCAAAAAATCGCTTTCTATTTTTTCTATTTTTTTTTTACGAATAAATATACCTTTTTTTCTTTTTGGGGTTGTTATGACTTTAAAAAAATGTACTAAAGGTAAACAAAATAGGCAGAATTTCATATAAAGGCCTCTAAACCTTCAATATTACATATTTAACCATTGAAATCTCATAATTACATATTTATCCATTTAAAACACAAAACGTTTCATATAAAGGCCTCTAAAACTTCAATATTACATATTTAGCCACTGAAATCTCCTAAATACAAACTCGACCGGGCCTGAACCCAAAGGCCGCGACCCGACCCGAGGCAAACCCGTGCGGACCAGTAAAAAAAGCGAGGGTCGAAGACGAATAGCGACCATACTTCTTGGAAAAAACTTGTGTTAAAATTGACTCGCAAACCCGTCGGCTCGAGCAACCCGTCGACTCGGGCGAGTTAGGCCCGACACAGCCCGACACGTTTTCAATTCCCTAGCTCTATTAGTGTTTTAGAGTGTCCGCACAAGTTTTAACACAATTTTTTTCCAAAAAGGATGGTCACTACCCGTCTTCGACTCTAGAGTTTTTTGGACGAGTTCGCACGAGTTTGCCTCCGGTCGGGCCGGGCCAGATCGCGATCTCGGAGTTTTTGGGCCGAGTCAAACACATACGAATTTTGTCAAATACCTAAATAGAGGAGATGAGAAGCTGTGTGAAATAAAGAAGTTAACAGTTATACCCTTCTTCCCAAACCTGGTCCGACAAACTCGTGATCTAATCCAACCTGGTCCGACCCGTTTTCAATTTCCTACCTCATTTAGTGTTTTAGAGTGGTAATTACCATTTAATTGTTAATTTACATTAAATTTATTAATTTGCAGTTATGCTGGACAATAATATAACATTTTGTGTTTTACTTGAATAAATATGTAATTATGAAATTTGAGTGGATAAATATGTAATATTGAACTTTTAGAAGCCTTTGTATGAAATATTTTGTGTTTTAAATGGCTAAATATGTAATTATGAGATTTTAGTGGCTAAATATGTAATATTGAAGTTTTAGAGGCCTATATATGAAATTCTGCCAAAAAAATAACTGTCTATAAAATTTAATCTTTTTTTAGATTTTTAAGTTGTTGTAAATTTTTTCTATTTTTTATTATTTTCGGCACGATTGACACGAATAAGGATCGTCGTGCCCAAGCAACACTGCACGAACAAACACGTCACGATTAGACATGACACGGTTAAGATACGATATGTTTAGGCACAACACAGTTAAGAAACGACACTTTTAGGCATGTTGTGTCTTAACCATTACGTTCCGATCTCTTTCAATTTTTGGCACGACATAGAATGGCACGGTAAATATAATAAAATGCTAATCGTTTCGTGCCGTGCCAAGCCGTATTTGGAACGAAACGGCACTGAATGACACAAATTTAGAACACTTGCCATAGCCTCACTCTTTGTTATTTTTGTTTTTATCGTAATTATAAAACATTATATTATACTTGACTTTATTATGTTTATTTTAATATTTTAAAGAATGAAAATTATGATAAATTATGTAGTTTCTTATATTATCATTATTATTATTATACTATTATTGCGGTTATTTTTATATTAATATAAATAATAACTCTATCATTACTTTCATAGTATTATGCCATCATAATTATTATTTAATTTATTATTTTAGATAATAATGTATATTATTGTTTGAGTTAGGTTACGGTACTTCACAAATCACCACTCACGCGATGCGTTATTATCGTATTTCTAATTTGAAAGTCGAAACGACTGATCTAAATCGTAGAATGCGATTTTGATAATAAAATCTCCTTGGAGAACGAACTTTACATTTGTTAGAATTTTTTACTATTTTTTTAAAAGAGTGAAAAGTTGGTTAATCTAAGGACTTTTGACCATCCAATATGAATGATTTTTCATCTCTCCAAGAAATAGAAGAAATCTAAAAATTATAAAATTTGGCCTCGAAAATGTTTTTAATATGGAGATCAAGTTCAACGATTTGGATTGATCGTTTGGACATTGAAATTTGAAACACGAAAGCAATGTCTCGCGTGTGTGGTACTTTGTGAAGTACCACAACCTCACGATCTTATTATCATTATCTACTTTTATTATTATTATTATTATTATTATTATTATTATTATTATTATTATTATTATTATCATTAGTAAGTACTATGTAGTATATTTTTTTAGTGACAAGACATTAGAAGATATTTTGTGATTTTTGTAATATCTAGAATGTTATTTATTGTTGTATTTTAGTAGTATATATTTATTTGATACTATTAATTTGTCAAAATCATACATATTCTTTTATTTAAATTTTATGTTATTTTATCTATTATCTGTCATTACCCGAAATTTTTAACAGATATAAATAAAATATGAATAAATTTTTTTTATAAATATAATTATTAAACTACCTCTATCCGTACTCTATCATCTCCATTGACAATTCTAATTTCATCTATCACCAAGAACAGCGGGCTCCCAAACAAACAGCAGACCTGTTTACATTCGCTGAGAAAATCTCGATATATTTACAAGCTCATAAAATAGTGTCAATTACAATACATTTGTTAATAAATTTTTTCGTTCACTAATTTTACGACATGTAGTTGGTTTCATCCGGATGACGAAATATTATAAACGATTATTCCTTAACGACAAATGAGTCAGTGAAAGTAGGTTAATTAGTTACTCTTTAGAATGAGACACATGAGTTTTTTAGGGTGAAACCAGACATTTTAATTTTTATCATTGGATTTTCATCGTACTTCACAACATCAAGTATTGTACCAATTTATTTTTTCAGTGTGTTTTGAAGTTTAAGAACTTTTTAAAGTACATAAAAAGCATACGGACTACGGTGTTTTATCTCTAGCTCATCAGAAAATTAGTGCAAATAAAATCAACTCTGGAGAGAAATGCATAATGTGTCTCGAAAATTTTACAAACAATTGCGAGCAATTCTATGTAATTATTTTGTTACTTATTTATTTCTACTCCTCTTGCATATTGCATCTTCATATTTATCTATAAAAAATAAACAATCTTAAATTATTGAAATCCTAACAACATTACACTCACATTCTAATACTTTATATACACAAAAGATGTTTCTATTTGCTTGCACAATTAACAATTAAACTATTGTAGTAACTAACAAAATAAAAATACCTCCTAAAAGAAAAGAGGACATACAACACGACGGGAAGAGAAAAACACGACAATGTTGAACAACAAGAGGAGAAAAATACGAGATCAATAAGGGACATGGATGATCTGGCGAAGTCGATCAATCTCATGCACATAACCTCTCTGTCACCTACAAAGCACGAAAGATCAACTATTGAAGAATAAAATCAAAATAAATGAGACTGCATGCAAAGTACAAATTGCTAGAAGGGCATGCATGCAATACTACTTTAAAACCTAAATCATGCCACAAAGAAAAGCAAGTCAAAATCGTGACAGGAGAACAACCATGCAAATAAGTTCTAACTTATTTAGTTTAACACAATGTCGTGACAATGACACCTCACACAGAAAAGAAAGCCAAAAGCTGTGACAGTGGCACAACCATGCAAATAAGTTCTAACTTATTTAGTTTAACACAAGGCTATGACAGTGGCACCTCACAAAGAAAAGAAAGTAAAAAAAACAAAAGCAATTACCTTAAGGCGGTCAGAGGAGAACAACACGAGACGCGGAACTAGCGGCCAGGCGACAAAAGGGAAAAATCGATCAGATCAGGTCACCTCCACACATCTAGCAGAGGCAAATCTACTAGAGGTGTGGAGGCGGCAAGAGGATGAAAGAGAGGCAGAAAAGAAATGAAAAGACGGGTTGAGAATGTGTGGAAGGCGGCTTCTGGAGAAAGAAGAAGAGAAGACGGAAAGAGAGAAGACGAGAAATATGTTTTTTATACATAAGATTGGGATAGGACAAATGTTATTAAACATTAACTGTTGTGTTAAGTCTACAGAAAGACAACATTTATTTTAAGTAATTGTTGTCTTAGAATTTTAGAAAAAAATAATTCTGAAAAGTGCGAGCAATAATTGTCTGTAAATAACCGTTATCTTATTCCACCATAAAATAATAATTATTTAAATAATCGTTATCTTATTCCACCATAAAGCAACGGTTAATTAAAATAACCGTTGTCTTATATTTTCGATTTTTTTCA